>WMED01014784.1:0-13893 GCA_019650415.1 Pipa parva | reverse complement strand
TATAAAGATGCGACTGTGACAGTAGCAGTCTTTATCTGGTGAATTCGCACCAATTCGGACATTAGTGAATAACCCCCTCCATCTTTTTCCTATCTCTCTTTCCATGTTAGATCTTCCCTGTAGCTTCAATCCTTCCTTCATCCCCCTTTATGTTGTCCCATTCCTCTCCCTTTCCCATCCATACTAAGCATAACTTGGCAGAATCCTAGATTATAATCTTTTATGACACAAAGCATATTCTGAACTTCCCTTTCCATTTTATGAGCCCTAGAGCAATACTGAGTTTATTAGAAAATGTTTTAGCGCTAACTACACATGCACGAAGCTACACTTAATAATACAAGCAGTAACCCACTGCAGATATGCTGCCTTGTCATTTCATCCTCACATCAGTCAATGCAAGAACCATTTCAGAAACCCAGGCACAGTCAATTACATCTCCCACTTGTATAGCGGAAAGTCACTATCCAGCTATAACTGTCAACAAATTAAGTTCTACACATTATCTGCTAGCCTATGTCAGAAACCGCTAATGATGTTAGGGAAATGATATATGAAAACACCCGTGTATTACTGCTACCCTGACTTTCTCTGTTGTTTCTGAGCATTTTTTTAGTTAAATCTTAATATCAGTGGAGATAAATTGAACAAAACATCATTGTATAGTTGGAAATGTGTAGTTGGGCGATGTACGTTTCTGTCAGCTTTTCTCCTGGAATATATTACTTGGAGAGATTTCTAGTGCTATTGCTGGAATGTTATTAGTAATCACACCGATGGATGGTTGAACACACCATACACGTACTTGCTTTCCTTGTCTGCTGTTGCTTCCAGCACATTCGCTTGCTGTGAGCAGATAAAATAGCCCTTCAGTTTGAATAGATATATCGGCTTCCTTTGCTTTCATAAGTCCGACTCATAGATTCTGATTAAAAAAGGTCTTCCTTAATTTATGCAGATTCTCAAATAAAAATGTTCTCTTTTTATTAGTTATTCACTGGCGTAGGGCAATTTTCTTCATCTCAACCATGAACCACAATGCAAACGGGAGCACAAACAGAAATGAAAAGTGAAATTACCATGAAATTTCTGCACATTTCAAATGATTTTTAGTCTTACCCATATCTCCTGGAAACTTCACACTTAGAAACCAGATAGTTTGCCTTTATTTCTTTATTTTATTTTATTTGGAGGGTACATGATGCTAATATATCATAACATGTCTCATTCTATGCCATTTTTTTCATAGTATAATTTCTTTTTTTAAAGCATACTTTTCTGCTATAGTTCAGTTATGGACTGTTTACTGAGAGAGAAGATTGTCTATTCGAGCAGCCAGTGACAGGAGTCAGAAAGGAAAGCTCCCTTTGAGAGGAATTCCAGCCAACTGGCCCAGTTTAAGAGATGGATTCTCAAACATTTCCCTGGTGTAAATGACTTCCATAGTTAACAAAAAAGGTTAAATCTATATGTAGAGGAGTACGTGCACTGGCGTTTAAACTAAGCAAGCTCAAAGTCTCATTGTAAGCGACTTTTATCTTTCCAAGATTGCTTCAGAGGAGATGTATTAAATGTACAGTTTTGAACTTGTTTATTACTGCTATGACAGCGAATCCATACGTTACTTTCCCTTAGGAGTCAGAAGTTAAAGTGCTACACTTTAAATGTAAGCAGTGTGTATCTGATCTGTTTGTTGGTTTATCTATATGACTTATTCCATGTGCTAAGTTCCTGTGCATGTAGCATTACAAATATAGAAAGCTACGGGAAGTATACAGTAAGGAAGAATTTAACAAAGCCAGAGAAGGAAAATGGTTTCTCCAAATGAAAGATGAGACTGGTAATGCTAAATTTCCAGTGAGCATATAAAAACGAGTCATTCATGTAGGATTAGAATCTAAGAGGGCTAAGAGCACCCAGCAGGGATAGTTTGCTAATGTACATCATCCTTTAATGAGTCCTCCTTAATTAGTTGACTGCTAACTAGAGCATCCATTCAGATAATCTATTCTCCAGTTTGTACAAAATCATTAGGGTCCACACAATAAAATTAGGCTGGTGGAGCCAGCTAGTTTTTCTCTGTGTGGCTTTTCTCCTTGAATTCTATTTTGTTAGCATATTATTTAATGTATTTAGTATGCTTATGGAGTATATTGGCCCAATATTTTGCAGTGTTTGCTAATACTATTATAGGTCAATACTTCTCAACTTGGGATTCAGCTCCAAATGTGATTGTCCAAGGATTTTTCTGGCTCCAGATCTTTCCAAAACCTTCATACATACATTCATATTATTATGTGTGACTTCATTTTATTTTCATGTATCATTTTTTTTGAAGATTTTTCACTTTTGGGTAGGGTAACAGACAGAAAAGGGGGTTGTAACATTAAATAACAATAAAACAGAAAAACAATAAAAGTTTACATAAAGAAAAATTAAACAGAAATTATCTTACAGTAGCTTATTTAAATCAGTATTAAATGATTTGCTCTGTACTTTGTATATCAATTATTTGCTTTGCAATTTAGCACATTTAGCATTTGTCTCATACATTTTTATCCAAAAAAATTATTTTAATCAGTAAACCTTTTTATTTGAGAGAAAAAAAAGAAGGTATAAAAGAAGAGAGAAAAAGTGTTTGTCTTTCTTATCTATATTCAGTTCTCAGTGAGAGTTTAAGTTGTTGTAATCTGTTTGGCTAACATGTTGGTTTGTTTTTATTTTTTACTGTGTTGGGTTGGGGGTATTGGGGTATTTACAAGGGAAAGAGGGGGTAGGGATGGGGGTTAGGGTTTATGTCTCCAAGCGTCCTGTGCGTTTATGTTTTCTTTGTAATAATTTCCTCATATTTTTTTGATTCAGTGAATAAGTACCATCTGAGCCAAATCATTTGAGTTTTCATTTTTTTGTTTGTGGTCGTGTGCTGATAGCTCTTCAAATTTTGCTAGTTTTGAAATATTTTTTTGTCCATCAATGTAGGAGGGGAGGTTGACTTCCAATGTAAAGGTATTAACAATTTTGCTGCATTTATTAATTGGGTTTCAAGTGGGCTAATGAAGTGATCTTCTGGTGAGATGTAGAGTGAGATGTATTCAGGTGTTTCTGGGAAATTTTTCTCCTAAAATTTCATCTGCTGTGTCCAGTACGTCAGACCAATAGAGTTGGATAATTGGACATGTTCAAAAAATGTGTAGTGTATTTTCTATCTCCTTTTTACATTTCCAGCAAATGTTTTGTGTTGGGTAAATTGTGTGACTTCATTTTAGAAGGGATCCAGCTCACAGCATATGGACTCTACAGATGTTTGAGCCTCATTGTATGGAAGTAATTGGACCTTGATGGAATAGGTTATGAGAGCGTACAGCATAAATATTTACTGTTATTTACAGTTTTTTTTATTGCTGACTAAAATGCCTGCTAACTACTTCTCTTTAATTGGAAATAAAATCCTTTATTTCGTTCCCGTTTGCTGCGTTTGTGTTGTAAAAATAATTATTTAGCTCACATATAAAAATAATTTGCATCACAATCAGTGATTTTGAGAATCAAACAATTGTAACAGGTTCATGTGAGGAAATGCCCTAGCCAATTTGTTAGAATACCCAAAGGAGTAACTTGGACTTTGAAAGTATTTATTTCTCTATTTTTATCTTTTAGTGACATACAAGGCACCACAGATCAAGGCAGCAAAGGCACTCGATCAAAAGTGACTTCACGATTTTCCAAATTATCTCGAAGTCACCAGAGAGAGTCACGCAATGTGGAGCCTCAGAGTGGGGACCTTTGACAACATTTTCAGTTTCATCATCAACTGGAAGAAAAATAAAAACTGTGCAGACCATAAAGATCCATATCTCTTTATAATATTATCAGTGCTTATTTTTAATGTGGATATTACTACAGAAAAAGAATAGAATAATATTTCTTCCATTTTCTACTAAAAAATGACTTCATGTGTTTCTGTGGTATATATGGTGTGTGTGTGTACATATATATATATATACACACATATACACCTACTGTATATACATACATACTATACTGTATATATTAATAAGGATGCCAAAAGTGCTTAAATATAAGATATCCCTCTTTGATAGAGCATGTTGTAATGTTGCCCTATGTGTCCTAAGTTATCTGTCTTGCTATTTACAGCTAGTAGTCAGGTTCATACCTGTGGAAGGACACATACAGGGGCTCCCTGACACCAAAACAGGGAACTTTACCACAGTATTAGACAGGAGCACATCACACGACAGCCTACACAGGCATAAATAGTTAATCCAGCCCTTCTAGAACAAGTTAACAGCTTCTATATAAACTGTGCTCTTTTTGTAAAGATTATAAGGATTTCTCTAAATAATCTCACAACTGGTTTCTGATACAGAAATTAATCTAATGAGCCTGAAATTGATTTTGATTCTTGCTTTGTTGTGAATAGTGGTAAGCGACATTAGCATAGAAATAAGTTACAAATGCGGTTCAGCCAGGGCTCTTAATAGAAAACTCTGTTTACTACTGTTTATCCCTATTTTGTTACTTTTATGGGGACCCAAATTTAATGCAGTTGCTATATGAAACTTGCTTGCATTTTACCCATAACCCCTTGCCATTCCCCCCCAGTATGCATTAATAACACCGTAAATTTGGGTCAGACAACAGAAAAGCCATCTAATAAGGATGTGGTTAACAGGAGAGCAGTTAACCTGTGCTTTATGTGTGTCTTCAAGCTTGTTGGTATTACCATAAATACTAGGAACCAAAGGCATTATTAAATATACATATGCGTGCATGTACACATGATAACAGCAACAAACAAAAGCATTGGAGTGTTTAAGAGGGAAAAATAATAGCGGAATGAGAGAGTTAACAAGACTTGCTTATGAAATGTATTTGTCATGGTACTTGGCCCTTACTACCCTAGAACCTCTATAGTTTTTGTATCTTTTCTTTCCATTTCATTCTTCATCTAACTTAAACAGAAACTCCAGTGAAAAGGAGCCAAGTCTCTCAACGAAGGAGTGGGAATTGCAACTGGAATCTCTAGAAAAACAATATGATTAAAAATCTAAAAATGGTATCATATATGCAGTATATATACAGTATGCACTCATGGGCTTTGCTCACAATAAAGCTAGAAAAGGATACTCTGTCTCCAAACAACTTAAATAAGGTTATCCATTATGTGTAGATATAAGTGGTCAATGGGGCAGACAGAGGCTTCATACACAGTGGAAACTCATACCCACTAGTGAATTTAAGTAGCAAGTGGAAGGATTATGTTATTTCAATTTTCATACAGATGTTACTGTAAAAAAGAAAAAAAAATACATAATTTGACACTATATTGTACGTTTATGTTCAACATTATCATTATTATGAGTTGAGCATCAATTGTATACTTGTCCCTTTGTACAAAACTATCCCTCTTTTTCAGTATTAAAGAACACGTAGGGATCTATTTTATGTTGAAATAATTTAATTAGGATTTATGAATTTTCATACCATGGAAAAAGTTTTTTTTTTTTTGCACATTTTGTGGATTCTGTATTGATATCTATACAGTTATGAGATGTACAAAAGATTATGTTGGCACAGAACCTGACAATTCTGCAACATGCAACATCACTGAGGAGTAACTTGTATAGTAGTACTAGTGTACCTGTACATTGTAGTATTGTTAGGGTGCATTGAAATGTTAATTAGCATTTGTACCAAAAAGAGCAATATTCAAGGACTATGTAACTTTTTACTGTTCGGTCTTTGGACAGTCTTGATAATCTCAGCTCAGTGCCTCATTTGCAAAAATGATATGATCATTGCCTCTGTGGTTATATTGTTACCCAGGCAAACACATTGGCAAATTGTAGCAGCATATTCTTGGACCTGGGAAGATATTTATATTGAAGATAACTATCTTTGGACAGAGCTTTTTTTGAGCAAGCACAAAAATGTAATGTTATTATTGAAGGTCCAAAGAGGATTTTTTTTGATTGTCTGTGTCTCTGTGATCTTATAAACCTTTGTATATGAAAATCAGTTTACTGCATATCAGATACTTTATCTGCAGAAAACTCTCCTAACCACTTGTTTACCCCTGATTTAATAGGGCTTTTTGCTACAGTGTTAATATGGCATGATGAAATGATTAAAGTGCAATAGTATTATCATTCCACTATACGTAACAAAATTTAGCTCAAGAAAATAAAAGTGTTTGAAAAGAAAGGGCCATACTGTGGTGTTTGATCTTTGTTGTTCTGTATATAGATCGTCCCTTAAAATCAGTTAAACTGAATAATTACTTCTGATAAACTGCCTTCAATGATCACTGACACTATAGAAAAATAAATTAATTAAGAATAGTATTACAAAGAATGCAATGCAATGTAATGGTTGTGCTTCTATAGGTACATTTCTTGCCATTATCAGATGTAAAATATTGACTAAATGAGCATTGGGCCATATATAACAGCAAAATGTTCAGTTTAGTGAGGGGAATCTGAACTATGTGGAATGTAGCTGGTGGTTAACGGCTTTACTGAACAATTATTAATGTAACTAATGGGAGATTGTGCTTTTGAACAAAGTCTTATATAAGGCAATGGGGCTACTAAAAATGTATATTAGGTAACGGGGCTTTTGAGAAACATGCAGTGTAACTGAGAATTGTCTAAGCAAGGAGCAGTTTGATTAAATTAATTGCCTATTTAGCAATGGTCTGAAGAATACTGCAAAATTTCATTGGAGGGTTACTGAACAATGGTTTGCATAACTGATGAAAAAATGAATTATTAAGGCTGATCAAAGTGCAATGTAACTTATAGATATTTAGATACTGGTCATTTAAAATGTCGGGGTGATTATATAAAACAAGTGTAAATATCTGTGGCACTTCAATTAACCAATCAGATTATGTTTCTGCTCCTTAAAGAATAGCTAAAGCGATATAAAAAATATATAGACAAGTGTCATGGATAAATGACAAGTTGTGCTATACAATAAGGCTATTTATAAATGAGCAAATATTCATTAAGTTTATTTAACAAGGTACTTTTCCATCTGATGTAATAACTGCAAGAAAGTCAATCCCCCTTTGTTATTCAGGATGTGTCCACCTTTCAGGTGGACTTGGAGAAATTGGCATCTTGGACATGATATGATTAAATATTGATAAATGCAAGATTATGGTGTCTAATATTCTGTGTGCAGTATATGCCATTCATAGAAGCAGGTCAGTGGAGTCACTGATGAACACATGTGTTCTGTTTATAGATAATATTCTTTGTTGTAGCAAACAGTGCAAACTGGCAGCAGCTAAGATTAGTGGAATTTTGTCATGAATCAATAGAATCAAGCGAGGGAAATGTAATATTGTACTAATAAGCAGCTCTTGAACATTCAGGGGGTAATTCAGCATAGTCCGAACTTACCCTCCGATCCTTCACCTCTGCTCACACAGACTGTTATGCGTTCGCTGATGTACTGCGCGCGGACATCAGCGAACGCTTTAAAGGGATTCCAGTCTTGGTGAGGCTCGCGAGGCTCAACTCAAGTCACCTCACGAGCCTCGCCAAGACTGGAATCCCTTTAAAGCATTCGCTGATGTCCGCGCACAGTACATCAGCGAGCGCATAACAGTCTGTGTGAGCAGAGGCGAAGGATCGGAGGGTAAGTTTGGACTATGAAGAATTACCTCCTCAGTTTGGACTTTACATTGGCGTTACAGTTTGTAACTGGAAAAGGATTAGAGGAGAGCTACTAAATGCATGTAAAGAATAGGGAATTATAGATATAAAGGTTGGTTGTTCAAGCAAGGTTGGACTTCAATATAAATTTATCCCCGAAACATGCAGATATTTATTGAAATTAAAAAAAGTGGTAATGTCTACAAGCATGGAAATGTTTTTATCATAAGGACAGTAAAACAGTGGAACATCCTCAAATTGGTTGTTCTGTTGGATATTGTGTAAATAAGGGGTTAGGTATGAATCTGTAAAACCATAAAATGTAAGGGCACTTATGCTAATGCCTATGTAGTGTGGATGATCCAGAGGACTGGGAGGACATTTTTATTCTTCTCTTGGGTGCAAGTTGTCAGAAATGTTTAGGTGGTTTTATTTTCCTTTGGATCAGATATAAACCCAGTAGGGTGGACTGGAAACGTTAATCATAATGGATGTGTCTTTTTTTCAACTCAAAATGTTATTATATTATATTACTATATTGTCCTAAAACTACTTGTTACTATATGATGCCATTTTGAAACTGTAGATGAAAAAGAAGTGGAAGGGTTAAAATAAATTCAAAACCACATTTATATTGTAGGTATTGACCATTAGTCTAGCTGGATGAATAATTCTTTGTCAGCCCTGCTGGAAATTATCTGTGAAATTTGGCCTCATAACGATATTACATTTTTTGGCAGAATTTAAGATTAAGAACAATGCCCAAGGCCAATGTTGTGATTTGTGTTCTTTCATCTAACAGTTTGTATGAAAAGGCAGACCTGGTGTAGGAAGTAGATGATGTACTTCTGAGGAATACGATAGAACCCAGACACCTCTAGGCTTATTCCTGCAGGGATAGCTATACATATCATGAGTTATGCATCATGGTTTAAGCAGAATATTATGGATCTGCACCAAAATCAGTAACAAAAATCAATCAGAAGGCAGAAGTGTTATTAGGAAAGTTCAGGCAGCAGGAATTATGGCCAAGAAGAAGCAAGGTTAGTAGATGACAAGGCTGACAATGGACACAGGATTCTCACAATCAGACAATATTGGGACATGCTTGGGTGTATGTTGGTCTGGAAGATCCCCTGAAATAAAATCTATAGCAGGCAGCCAGTTGTTCCTCTTTCATTACTATCTTTGACAATCAAGCACTTTATTTTGCTCAAATATGTTAACAAAACCATAATGACAAAAATGGTCAAGTATGACAGAAAAACAATGAGCTAAGTATGATATAGTCATTCATAAGACTGATAAGTATGCCCTATACTGTGCACCTTTAGTTTGCACATAGATAAAGTCTGTTTTTACATAGTATCCTGAATATATTAAAATATTGTGTCAGTACATAACTAAAACACTAATAGGGTTTTATTGACTAAAAGATGAATTCACCTTTCAAAATTATCTGGCGATGAGTTGCATTGCCAAAATAGTCGCATATTCACTTTCTCTTTATTTATAAAGCACCACATAGAATTGTTGAACAAACTGACAGCAGCAAACCCTGTCGGATGTGTAATGTGGCGCAGTCAGATGAATAGTAGTAGGATGCAAAGTCATAGAAATTGACTCATCAAATCCCTAACTTTATATTAGTGAATAATACAATATATCTATTTCTATGTCACCTTGTCCCTAGTTCATGTTGTCACCATTGTCATTTTTGAATAGTCACTTTACGCCACAGCAAAGCCCAGTCATCACAACTCTGATGTAGTGAAGTCAGATTGGGGAATTTGGAGCAGGACACCTACTTTAATTTGCTCCATCGATAGACTCAGAGGGGGTAATTCAGGAAAGTGAAAACTTACCTGGTGATCCTTCGATTCACCTCGTCGAGACTGGTATGCGCTCCCTGCTCTCCTGCATGTGGAGATCAATGAACACTTTAAAGGTATTCCAGTCTCACAAGGTGACTTGAGTGGTCGCGAGGTGAGCCAAAGTACCTTTAAAGCATTTGCTGATCTCCACATACAGGAGAGCAGGGAGTGCATACCAGTCTCGGTGAGGTGAATCGAAGGATCACCAGGTAAGTTCGCACTTTCCTGAATTACCCCCTCAATCATTTTCTCAATAGTTGAAATAACTGTGCACGAGCTTGCAAAGTAATATGAAATGCTCCATAAGATCTCCACTATTGCAGTTGCCCAAAATAGATGTGTATGCGCTGTTTGCTACATTGTCAAGTTTACTCAGTAAGTAAACATGGGGAAGAGGTGTGCAATTGCAACAGAATCAGAGCTGTATGTGACTGTCTGGCATTTAGTTAATAAGGCCCTAAAACAGTAGCAGATATTTACTATGTACAGATTGTAAATTTTGAATGGAAAATATAACTGGGCTTTTCTCAATTTACAATTCTTTTACATTTTAAGGTCTTAATCTACTGAACTTGTACTATACTTCTGCACTTAACCCAATCTCTACTGATAAAATACTTGGTGCTATGTTACTTAGTAACAATGTATGTCACAAAATATGTATATTCAACTGATCAGCAGCTGAATACCCCCCGATGAATCTACAAAATAAATGCTGTTTTTCTTGTTATAAAACATTCTTCTGGATACATTTTCACTGTATACTGTTAACCACTGCCTTACTAAATTGATGTGGCTTTTAATAAAACTGACTCGACTTGTTAGATATTCTGTGCTGTCTATGATTGTTGACAGCACCTAGGCACAGATTATTCTGAATTTGATTTTTCATAATATCTATGAACAATGTAAAACACAATGGCTACCATCCCAAAATATTACCACCAGAAACTCTGCATTTAAAATATCTGAAGGCACACAATCTTCCAAATATATCTCTGAAGTATCAACATGTTAACCACAAAGACAAAACCAAGTATAAAAGATAAATGCCTCATGAATAGAACAATACCAAATATGGGTGGGTACTCCTAAGAGCGGGAAACAGGGATACTTACAGGTGCACCAAAAGCACAGCTTGTGTATTGTACGCACTATAACTCCTCACTAGTAAATGCAGTCAAAAAAACATAAAAACAACAAGAGAACCACAAAAAAACAAGTTAAATATGAATGAGCAATGACATCTGAAAAGAAAAATAAATAGTATGAGTGGGTACTTGTAAAGTTAGAGATCTCAGACCCTTTACTTTTCAAATCAAACCTCCAAATTTCTATTTTGTGAAAGCAGACACCTTTGGTTTATCTATGTACTGTATATCAGCTTTTGTCATGTATGCTGAATTCTGAACAGGGATTTCCTGAAAAAATATATGAGAGTGCAATGAAAGAGCAATGTTGAACAGAACAATACTCAGTATGTCTACTTAAAATGGTACAGTTGTTGCATATAGCAAGTGTGAAAGGCTAATTTTAACTGAAAATATTGGCCACTATAAGTAATATCAGTACTTCACGGGCAATTGCACTGGACAGTGTTGCATTGGTAGGTAAATTTGTCAGTGGCGTATAATATACGGCACAGGTAGAATCTGGGGAAGCCCTACGCCCTTGTATAATTTACATTGATTTGCATACAGATTGTTAATGTGCTTTCTTAGGCTGGGTGCATTTATGCGCTGTGCTTTTAGAAAAGCAAATTCATGCCAGCGTATCTTTGGGACATGCTTTTGAATTGTACATACCCGACACAGTGTGAACACTCCTTCGCCGTTCTCAGCCCCTCCTATTTGACCACATTTGACGCGTCTATACGCTCTTCAAATACATGGCAACAAGCGTTCATACATGCGCCTTCATGTTCAACCCTAGTGTGGCCAGAGCAGGTATGTAGCATAGGGATTTGCTGCATGTGTTTTTTTCATAGGCGCTAGTGTATTTACTCCAGTGTAAATCTGGCCTTAAAGCCCTTTTTGCTAACCAGTTACATTATGGACTGCTTAGTAGCCAAAGATAATTTCCTGAGTGAGCAATAGTTACCCAAAATCTACATTATATGTTCATTTAGTAGACAGTAATCAGTTGCTATGAGCAGGGCCGGTTCTTCATATGGGCCATGTGGGCTGATGCCCTGGGCGCAATTAACAAGGGGGCGCACGCACCGGAGCACAAACGCACTGTGGGGTTTGACTGAAACCCCACAGTGTGTTTGTTCGCCGGTGCATGCACCCCCTTGTTTGAGTCAATCAGTTTGACTGAGCGGTGCCGGCAGGCGCCAGGACGCATTCTACTCACGGAGCAGCTTGTACTAGCGGAGTGACAGCATGTCTGAGGTGAACCGCGGGGACGGGAGGTGGCACGTATGATACAGCATGATCCTTGGTGTGAGGGAGGGGTGAGCATAAGGAGGGGTACAGTTGGGGTTGGGGGTGAGTGTAGGGGGGTACAATTAGCGTTGGGCTGTTAGTGTGAGTGTAAGGGGGCACTGTTGGGGTTGGGCGTTAGTGTAAGGGAGTACAGTTGGGGTTGGGGGTTAATGTGAGTGTAAGGGGGCACAGTTTGGGGTGAGTGTAAGGGGAGCTTAGGGATGGAGGTTAGTGCAAGGAGGGCACAGTTGGGGTTTGGGGTGAGTGTAAGGGTACAGTTATGGTTGGAGGTTAATGTCAGTGTGAGGGGGCACAGTTAGGATTTGGGGTTAGTGTGAGTGTAAGAGGTCACAGTTTCAGTTAGTGTAGGTGCAGTGCACGGCAAGCACTGTTGGGGTTAGTTAGCCCTGGCTACAGAAGGGCAACTTCCCTTACAAGGAGTGCAGTGTGTTTTGTGTACCTGTGTGTCTTGGACAGAAGGTCGGGCACCTAAAGCAGGGTCTCAATGGCAGGCCTTAGGGTGGCAGTTCACTAGATCTGGAGATAGTGGTACCCTGGAGTGAAAAGCACTCAGGCTGATTTTTCAGGTATTAATTCGGTGGTGAGGCTTGTACTATATATACAGATTCAGTGTCAGTTGACATACTGCAGAGACACATCCAGAGGTACCACCAGGGCCGGTTCTTCATATGGGCCACGTGGGCCAATGCCCTGGGCACAATTAACAAGGGAGCGCACGCACCGGTGCACAGATGCACTATGGGGTTTGACTGAAACCCCACAGTGCGTTTGTCTGCCTGAGCGTGCGCCCCCTTGTTTGAGTCAATCAGTTTGACTGAGTGGTGCCGTCAGGTGCTTCTGCGAGCCGTCAGGAACCATGCGCCAGATAATGACTCTGCTGCAGTAGGCAGTCGTTCCTGGACCCATGACAAGGAAGGGCCCATAGATGCCCCCCCCAACTGCTATAGACAGGTAATTTTCTCCCATTTTGTAATAAAGGTGGGGTGTGTGGGGGGGGCGCCCAAGGGGTGGTTCGCCCAGGGGTGCAAATCTAGCCAGAACTGGCCCTGGCTATGAGAGATTAGCAGATAATCAGTTACATTGCACATTTTTGCTCAGCAGACACAGCCAATTAGCTCACAGCCAGGCAGATAAACTAAAATAGGCATTGTTCTACAGCACTCTTTGTTTGCTAAGAGACCAGAAGCTAATCAGTTGCATTACACAGTTAATGTAACTGTGTTAAACTGCTCATTGACCAATAGCTAGCCAACTATATTACCTATTCCTTAGAATCCAGTCTTCAGATTATCAGTTACATTATGCATTTCCCAGAATCCACAGCTAAACTAGCCTACATGCTTGTAGCTAATGAACTATATTAAACAATGTAAAATGCACTCCAACTTGCCCCAGATTCAGAGAGAGAGATAGAGAAGGAGAAAATGGTAGAATGAGGGAGATAAGAGATGAAGGAGACAGAGAGAGTTAAAAATAGAAATGGACACTGGGGGTAAATGAAAGAAGAGAGACTGGGGAAAGAAGGAGAGAAGGTTAACTGTTGATGGATGGGTGGAGGAATGAAAGGAAGACATGAGAAAAAAAGAAGTTAGTAAGAGAGGAAAGGAGGAAGAAGTAAGTGAGGTAGAAGGAGGAAGTCAGATTAGAGCAGGGAGACAAAAAGAGTAAGGTAGAGAGAAAGAGGAAATGAACCAGAACACAAAGGGGGAAAAAAAGTTGAGAGGGCAGAGAGAAGTGGCAGAGACAAGATAAAAAAGGATAAGGAAGAAAAGGAATGAAGAAAGCATGGGAACAGATAGAGAGATGAAAAGAAGCAAAAAGAGAGGTAGTTCCCTCTATAAAGCTCAATACAGTGCAGCAGTTCCCTCTATAAAGCTCAATACAGTG
>WMED01014783.1:0-13893 GCA_019650415.1 Pipa parva | reverse complement strand
ATCACTACTACAGCCTCCTACTCCACACAGGTTGCTACGGCACCTGTACATTACAGAAGTAGGATGAGATGTCATGCGGAGTGAGGTGAATTTGACAAGTGAAGGGCAGTGATGTCAGTCTCATCATATCCCACAAACTGTATTCTGTGAATATTCTATTTCTCACCGATCTCAAGGAACACACAAGGGCTTACCACAGAAACTGGGTTGACACTAGAGGCACTATAACAAACACAGAACCCATTATGCTTCTGGAGGCGCTAAGGCATACTAAACATAAAGGATATAGGATAAGGTGGTACACTTTCTGGAAGCACTAAGGTGTATGGTGAACACATGAAATAACAGGGAGTGTGAGGAATTAGGAACAACGTGACTTAAAGGAGGGTGTGGATCCTCAGTACCACAGTGGGAGTTGACTCTGGTTAAACCTGAGGCGCGGAGTCTAAGGAGGGCCAGGTCTTCACCTTGAAACCTCCGCAAGGGGTATGGCCTTTGCCACAGGCACCTCCTAGGTCGCAGCCCTCAGGTTAACCCCCCTCTGGTGGCATCTGGATAACTTTGGAAACACAGGCAGAAACCTGGAACAGCTGAACTGCAACTGGATCACTTAAAACAGCTAGTAGAAATGTCACTCACAGCACTCCTGGGCACCCACGAAACTCTATCTCACAGCACCTCCTGGAAACAGCACAGAGTACGATATCCACCCCTAGGACTATCAATCCTGACTCAACATGTGAAGACATACAAGTGCTGAACTCAATAGAAGCTGCAGTGCTAGCTGTGAAGAGACTCACTCAGATGCTGCAGAACCTCTTAGCTGAAGACACATGGAGCTGATCCCTTTAAGAAGCTGTATCTGAGACAGTAGCAGGCTGTAACAAAGGCATAGATAGAAAGGCAGATAATTTTGAACCAAAATGCCAGGCTAGAAGATCCATTGGTATTCATATAATATAACATAATGTCCATTGATACTCAAGCGCTGTGCTAACCACAGCGCTCTTATTTAAATCCCCCACCGCTGACGTCACGTGACACACAGCCCCAGCACTTTCCGGCAACACAAACACTGGAGACACGAGCAGTGCAACTTCAAGGTAAGCGCTGCTCATGATAATATTTCTGTCACCTAGTCCTTAGGTTGTCTTACACAACACTAGAATCCTGTAATCAACCCCCCAATTCGCCAGTCTGAAGTGGCGAAGTCCAACAGGTGAATTCAGTGCAGTTCACCTAGTCACATTTGTTTTGGTCACTATGATCTCGCGTCAGTTTGGGTCACTATGCTCTGATGATCGCAAATTCACTACTCCTTATTCACTAAGCAGTGGATTCCCTTAGTGATTAAGTAAACAGGGATGGATGCAATTTCTTATGTAGTAAGGCATAGTCAGTGGAACAGAAGTAGGATGTGGAGTGTCGGTCACTGATGAAAATTCCCCCAGTGACATCTTCAACACAGTGTCCCACTAACTGTATTAAGTTAATATCACATCCCTTTCTATGCCACCCTATCCCTAGTACATATTATCACTTAGTTGCAGTCTTCATTGTCACTTTGTAATGAAAAGTAACCTTACACCACAACAGAGCCCTGCCATTAACCTCCTGATTTGCCATGTTGATCTGACAAAGTCAAATTGGTGAATTTGAAGGAGTATGTCATGCCAAATTCACTATTTCATTTTACACACTCTTATGCTTGATGAATAGTCAAATTTCCTGTTCATGTGCAAGCAAAGATGCAAATTGGATGCCAAGTTTACAGCTTGGAGGCTATAATAAAAACACTGTTAAGACATAACTGGCATAAGAGAAGTTCCCATGCAAGTATTTGCACCACTATAGAAAAAACAACAGTCTTTGCTTGATATGCAAAGATGTCAAGGTGTCTAACTGTTGCAAACTCACGTATATGCAGGACAATCCATATTTTAAAGGAGAACTATAGTCAGATTACAGCTTTACATATGCAGTACTATACCTTAGTGAGAAGTGTTTCTCCCCAGTAGATGTTTCATATGAAGCAGAATGATTTATTACAAAGCCCTGCAAAACTCCTGCCAGGAAATGTGTGTGATATAACTGCTAAATATGAGAAGTAAAAGCTAACTGACTGCTGTTGGTTAAGGAGTGTGCTGACCTTTTGGCCTCATTAGTTATGCTTGATTACATTCCTAAAATGCAGAAAAGCTAACTTTTGCACAAGTAGTAAGTAGGGCAAAAGGAAGGGCATCCTTTCATGATACTAGCCGGTACACCTCACACACACATTTTCTGGTCTGAGAGTTTTTCAGGGCTCTGTAATAAATCATTCTGCTTCAGATGAAACGTCTACTGGGGAGACATGCTTCTCACTAAGGTATAGTACTGCATATATAAAGATGTAATCTGACTATAGTTTTCCTTCAAGGACTCCTGTGCTGCACTAGGGTAAACTGTGGACCTGAGGATGATGATCAGCTAAGTTAGAAAATTCCCTGGTTTGATAAGCAATTGGAAAGTTTCTGGAACAAGACATCATACTCTTGCAAATTAAATCCAGCAAAACTGACTCAGTGACATCATCAATGTCAAACCTTTGTTTGCTGAATGTTATCATATTAATAAAAGTGAAGTCAGTGCTGGCTGTGAAGTTGCTCTCTTTATTAAATGTGAAGAAAGATGTGAGATAATTTTTGGCAGAAACACTTTCCACTTATCTGTGGTATGAAAGGATTTTCCATGTCCATTTAGCCATCTCTTTTATTAAATGGTTTAACTGTTACACAGAAAAAAAGCTTAAAAAAAATAACATTAAGCCATTGCATGTGCTTGTCCTTCCCAGTTTCCAATGGTGTTGCCAAAAAATGTTTAGCTTTTTTTTTTGGAGTTTACAGTAATGTAATTGAATTGTCACAGTAAATGTATATATGACTTATTCAGTAAAAATACACAAAAATCCTCTAACATACTATTAAAACCTCCAAGGGAATGCAAGTTTTGTTTACCTTCACAAACATGATCCCTATATCATATTCAGCATTTCGGTTGCAAGTTGTAAAAGAAGATTGCAGCTGAAACTATTTGGGGGTTATTCACTAAAGTTCAAACTCACCTCGCGATCCTTCGATTCACCTTGGCAAAATGGTTATGTGCTCACTTTTCTCCTACACGCAAACATCACCGAACGCTTTAAAGGTATTCCAGTCTCGGTGAGGCGACTCGAGTGGTCACAAGGTGAGGCGAATCCGACTCCAGTACCTTTAAAGCGTTTGGTGATGTCCGCATGTTGGAGAGAAGCGAGTGCATAACCATTTTGCTGAGGTGAATTGAAGGATCGCGAGGTGAGTTCAAACTTTGCTGAATAACCCCCTAAATCTGCAAATATTGCCCAAATTCAACTGGCAGATGTGTAGTCAGATTCACAGAAGATCCCGTTGTCTTTTAGTATGGCTGGACTTTTAGAGGACCAGGAACAACAGAACAAGAAAATTCCCATTTGTATTGGCATGACAATTATTCTTACATAGTACAGGTAAAAATGTTATTTTAAAAGTTAAATTCCTTATTTGTATTATTTTTAGTTTGTTTTATTTCCTTGTGATTGCAGCCATCTTAGTAAAGTTATTGACCAAACTATACATATATATTATAATTTATAATGTATAAAGATAAACGTAAACATTTAAAAGTAAAAACGATTTTGTTTTTTTCAGTTCTCACCTCTTAATCCTGCTGCATTAATCCTAGAGGCTCTCTCTGTAACTTTCTCTTCCTGGTTAGTGCCCAGAAGCCCCCCTCCCCCTAATGAGGTCACACAATGACTCATTCTGCTAGTGCATGCTTAGTAATCTGATACTTTCCTTTCACTGTTAAGCCATGCAGCACTGAATTCCAACACTGACTGTGACGGTTTTTAAGACAGAAAATGTGAGAGGGGTGGGTGTGTGGCCTTCTCCACTACAGGAAGGAGGAATATTTTACAGAGGGATAACAAATGCTGCAGAGTGAAAAGGTGAAAGAGGATTTTGCTAATGATTTTTACACTTTACAATACTTTAATGGGGCAAACTTTATAAATAGGGTTTACTTACACTTTAGGTAACAAACCCCCATTCCTATTGTTTCCTGTGGAATGATGTACAAGCATGAAGTGCCTAGAAAGCACAATTTGACTGCAATCAGTAAGGAGACAACACAAATCAATAAAAATCTGGAATTCAATTTTAAGGATGACATTTTTACATGTACTGTATAGGAATAATTGCCAAGTCAATCCAAATAGCATTACAGGAGACCTAAGTTTCTCCTGAAAAATATTCATTATTATGATGGATGTGCTCCTATTGGCAAAGTTATAAAGGGTTGCAAATCAATCTTTCAGGCCTATTTTATTTTTGTTCCCTGTCTCCAGAAACAGTCCTACACAGAATATGGCTCCGGGCCAAACTGAAAGTAGAGGGCCATATGCCAGTATGTTTGAACATGAGTGAACATAATGGGCCTGTTTGTGGCAGCGCTCCCCTAGGTATTGGGGGCCCTGAGATGTTGCCCAGTTTGTACCATCTAAAACTGGCACTGTCTTATATTGCTCCCCTTTCCAGTGACTTGGGATTTGTTTAGCCACCAAGAAGTGTGGGAACTCTACCTACTGAACAAGAGGTGTCCTTACCAGTAAAAACTAGCATTGTTACTGGCCAGTCTAAACTCTTTCCTACATGATGATTATGATTAGCTGCAGCAAGATGTTGACTGTGGGGTTGGAGTTAAATGGCTTCTCCAGCCTCTGGGAAACCCCTTCTAATATAACAGCTTTATTATAGCTGTTATTGTAGAACTAATTAGGAAGATATATTATAGATAATAGATTATTTTTTTTCCCAGTTTGGAAAACAAAGTACTCATACTAATGAGTATGGATACTATTCAGAACCAATTCTTCACAGCTAGATAAGTTATCCTTTTGGGCCTTTGCTAACTTAGTATTGGGCCATACAGTTTCAGAACTGCTTTAATGTCCTTTAAAATTGACCCACACTTATGGAAATATGTAATTGTACTGGCTCCAGCTAAAGAGCAAATGACAGAGTGACCAGGATTAAGGAGGTAGGTGGGTTATTGTTTTCATGTGCATGTTGCTTGGTTGGTTAGTGAAGGGCACAATTTATTGGTTTATAACTGTATCACACTGTATATGCAGATCATTTCTTGGAATTTTTCACATGAAGTATTTAAGGATGACTACCTCTTGGATTCCTTGTGAAGGAACCGCACTATACATACTACTACATTACATCATATTGCACTTAGCACCACTTTTTGGCACTGCTTGTGTTAAGGTTTAAGTTCATTGTAGTGTTAACACATAGTACATGGCAGATTTAAATAGTTCAATTAATAAAGTAATTTCCAGAAAGTTACTGTCGTGAAGGGGACTGTAACATGTGGACTATAAAGTGTGACATCTAGCGTACTGAGACAGGTGATGCATCCATGGCTAGAGTTTTCTCTGTGACTGAGCTCTAGCATGCTGTCTTCGGGTTAAACTGTGACTATACAGAGTCTGAAGATGTAGTGAAGTGCAGGAAGACACACACGGGTACTATGGGACTGGATGCCACTATAGGAACTGGAGCAACCAAAGCCCAGTATGCATACTGGAAATGGAAACAAGTGCAGGAAGGTGCAGATACAGAAGTGTAGTGGATACTCCTTACCACAGTGGGGTTGCCATGGGATAATGCCAAGGCGCAGAGTCTAAGGAATCCCCAGTCTTCACAGCAGCAAGGAGACCCCCCCTCCACTGGTGGCAGCTGGCTGAAACACTTGCAGAGACTTCTGTCAGAAACAGGAACTTCAGAACTACAATTCACTGGATCATTTGGAGCATAGCGTTCCTTTAAGAGAGGAGCAGCAAGACCAAACACTGCCAGGCAGAAGCCATAATGAAATAGACCCAAAGATCATGAAGATATTCCAGAACACTGGGAAGCAGAACTGACACTTAGAAGGCTGTATCTCAATCTGCTGAAGAAATTATAAGATACCCAAAACACAGAAGAAATGCAGGAAACCATATAACAGCACAGGAGTCAGGTAAACTAGCCTAAAAAACATAAATACTAGAGCACTGCTGAAGGCAAAGCTCTCCCTTTTAAATTTGGTTACATCAGCACTCTGGATTGGATAACCAACCCGGAAGCACTGGGTATAATGCTTACCCACAATACACAGCTGGTAGTACATAAGCGGTGCTCATAGAGAGCAGTGCCACTCATGACAGGTGCACAGGGGAACCCCTTTAAGTTCATTGTACTTTGCAAAAAAAAAAGAGTTAAAAAAACTAAATCTGTAGCACTGCTAGATAAAGTAATATACTTATTTAGTTAAAATGTTTTAATTCCCTAAACATTGCAGTAATACATTAGTTAATACATGCATATTCTTCTCTAAAACTAAAGCAATGATAGACACCAGGCAGAAGGAATGTGATCTTTTTTTTTTCACTATCGGAGGTACTGGCCAATTTCCACCACACATTGCCCTGTCTTTCTAATTCTACCAGCACCTTATCATGTTGTGAGGTTTCTTCTTCAGGATGTATCATTACAGGTAGAATTAAAACCCAATCACTTAAGATCATTGTCTTTACAACTGTTTTCTCAGTTCCACAGAGAAAGGGAGAAACTCTACGCCTGTTGGAATGAGATATGAAAGCCAGCACCAAGGACTGTCTCAGTTTCCATGCTATCAAACATGAGACAGGATCAACTATTGCTCTAGTTCTTGGCCTGTCTGTACAACGATACAAAAACTGATACAGTATAGAGCTTTTTCACTCTATGTTTTTATTCCTGCAATTAAGAAGATATTTGATTGTGGGTCTGACATACTTACAGTTTCACATATGGGTATTTTGATACTTTAATAATTAGTAATACTTTAGTAAAGATATGACTTACAGTAGCAGCAGTGAGTAAGTGGTAGATACCCTTTATATGAGTCCTCTGGAATCTCAATTCACTGACTCTGGGCATACACCGGGTTACATTTCTTTAGGTTAAAAAAAGTTAATGTAATTTTTCAAAATGTACATAAATCAAATTTCCAGTACTATCATACAGATGGGACAAACAATGCAGCATCCAGTTCATCGTCATTTAAATGGGGCAGAGGGTGCAGCTGTCAGTGTCAGAGACTGCATTTAAGTAGGATCTGTGAGTACATATTGGATTTGATTCTCCACAGAAAATGCCTCCTGGGAATTCATTAAAGTCAAGGTGAAAAACTGCATTTGTTTTTTAGTACATGACAGAGAACAACAAGGCGTCTGTCTATTTTATATCTCCCAGTGAGAAATTTACTTCATGAAGCTTAGGAAAAACAAGGAAGGTAGACCTTTACAGGGACTTACAACGCATTTGGAACTAGATGAATGGGTCATAATATTGTTATTAGAAGTATTTGCAACAGTTACACAACAACATGCAATGCAGTTCTCTCAAGGCAATTACAGTTAGTCCTCAGGTTACGAATGTCTTGAGTTACGTCATTTTGGAGTTACGACGCTTTATACGTGGTCCGAAATTCAGTTTACGACGCCATGTAAGAACGGATCAACGTCGTAAGTAAAGGACTACCTGTACTTGCAACAGAGGTGTAAATAACACAGCAAGGGGTCTTACTGTAACTTTTGTAAGACTAACACCAATGGACTTCAGGGGTAAATATAAACCTTGTCAATTTTTTTTCTTTTAATGATGAGTCTCATCAAGGGCAGTTCTGGCCCTATTGGTGCCCTGGGCGAACCTCCCCTTGACCTCCATCCCGCGTCCCCCCACCCCGCAACACCCCCCTGTTCAGTCCCCCAACACCCCCTTGTTCCATCCCCCCTTGCCCCACGCCTGCCAATCACCTCCAACAGAGTTTCAGCGATGCACCTCCTCTAATGAGGTAAGTTGAATGTGACGGTGCTCTTTAGATGTTCGGGTCTTGCCGGCAGCTGCCGAATACAGCAGACAAGACCCAAAGCAGCCAAGGAGCGCCGTCGTATTCAACTTACCTCATTAGAGGAGGTGCATCGTTGGAATGCTGTTGGAGGTGAGTTTAGCGATGGGCGATGTGGGTGACAGCACCCCTGAAATAGATTGCGCCCTGGGCAGTCGGCCACATCGCCCATCGGTAAAACCTGTCCTCTTGTGACCTTAGAACATCCAAAATTTTATAAGCTGTTATCTTTACCATGCTTTGACAGTCATAAGGAAGAGCACAGTGTAACAATCTCACATTATTTGTTATTCAGTGTAATCCTTTAACACTCCTATTAGAATACTTTCATCCTGTGATAAAAAGGCTGGTTGTAAGGTCACATGACAGATCTATTGTCATTGTTTGCTTGCTGATTGAGGCAACCCACAGGTTGAGAACCGCTGCTTTATTTAAATATTTAATGGGAAGGGTCTCTGTACTGACCCCTGATATATTTATACATGGTTCTTAATCTTCTTTTTCTAAACTAAAGAAGCCGCGTTTTGATAGTCTTTCTTGGTACCATTTTATTACTTTAGTACTGTGCCTTTGAACCCACTTAAGCTTAACCACATCTTTCTTGTGTACTGGTGCCCAAAACTACACACACTATTCCATGTGTGACCTGACAAGTCAATTGTAGAGCGGTATAATTATGTTCTTGCCATGTGCATCTATGCCACTTTTGATGCACTCCGTGATCCTATTTGCCTTGGCAACTGCTGCTAGACACTGGTTGCTACAGTTAAGTTTATTGTCAATTAAAATTCCTAAATCCTTTTCCATGTCTTTTATGACTAATGTTTTCCCATTTAGAAAATAACCTTGACATGGATAATTTTACATTTATCACTGTTAAACCTCCTTTGACACTTTTCTCTTAGCCTCAAGCCTCGAAAGTATATACAGTAGATCCATCAGTAATAAAATATTATCCTCCTTTGTATTTAGTATCATCTGCAAAAATTGAGATTTGACTATGCAATCCCTCAGCAAGGTCTTTTATAAATATACTGAAGAGAAGAGGACCCAAAACTGACCCCTGAGGAACCCCACTATTAACAGTAACCCAGTGTGAGTATGTACCATTAATAACCACTCTCTGTTTCCTATCACTGTGCCAGTTACTAACCCACTTACACACATTTTCCCCCAGTCCAAGCATCCTCATTTTATGTACCAGCCTTTTATGTGGCACAGTATCAAATGCTTTGGAAAAATCAAGGTATATGACATCCAGTGACTCCCTCTGGTCCAGTCTATAACGGACCTCCTCATAAAAGCTTATGAGGTATCTTCTTCAACATTCAACACCTCCTAACCATCCCACTACTCGAGACCACTGCCGTCCCGTATTAGATAAAACCAAATCCCAATGCTCATCAGGCGGGTGGGTTAAAAAAAATTGCTTCTTTATCTTACCTATCTGCCCCTTCCTGTCTCATACTTCTATCCTTAAACTCCCTCCCCTTAACATAGTCATCCAACCTCTGCCTTCCATTTTTCCTAAACCTCAGTGCAAATAACCCACTCATATCCACCCTTCTCCTCAATGCTGCTTTATGCCCTGTACTGCAGTTCTTTCAGAAATAAGAAACATTACCAATAAGATTACTGTAGGTCTGAAGGTCAGTGGTTGAAGTTGATGTCTTTAAACCTATGACATTGCTTAAGTCCCCCATGTGATATGGTATCATGAGATTAATAATTTCACTGTGGACATTCATCATGAGAATTTGCTATTAAAATGAAGTCTCCAGTTCCTAGAATAGTATTTTTGCCTAGGAATGAGAAAATATTTAGTTCATTTTAATTCTCTTTAAGGATATGTGAACATGATGTAATTTATCAGTGTGGATGACGTACAATAAAATCCCATATGATTGCTCTAATTGCAGCATTTTCTATTTTGCTACAAATCTGTTGGTAGATGGATGAAAAGAGAAGACACAATGCATTTTGGAGGGTGCAAAAGAGAATATTAGTGTCAGAAGTTGGAGAGAAAGCTGCTGGCAGAATATAAAAGTAAACAAATAAAAAGTTGTTCTACCCTTACAAGTATTTGTTTTAACTCTGTGATGACTTTTCATATACAGTGATTCCGATTTATATTTGATAATCCACTGCCTTTCCAAGTCCAGTGGGTGCCAGATTATCAGACTTTTACTGTATTTTTAAGCAATTCACATGCAGTGAAATGTTTGTAAAAGCAGAACTCTAATGGGCAGCACTATGGCAGCCTTGGCAATTGATTAGGAGGCCTTGTAAAATGACAGTTATTTAGACAAAATGCAATGGTTGAAGGAGCAAAGTTATTCATATTCATTGGTTAATGGATTCAGTTCTTGAGCTTGTAATTTTTTTAACTTACCATATTGTATTTTATCTTGTCCCTCACTGCTTGTGTTAGCTAATGGTAAATAAAGAATTATTTGTGCATTTAGAAAAATAAGATATTCTTCTTATACAGCAGCAGTTGGTCAGTTAGGCATATTGTTTTCAGAGAAATTTATGAGGCATTCTGAGCAGTTACTACATTGCAATGCACAAAAATGGTGTTAACATTTTCCCAGCATGGGGGTGGGATTAGCCTGTGACTGCCAAAGTAAGCACTCTACAGGAGACAGCTCTGGCATGTTGTGCCCTACCAATATGTTTTATGTAACAATACTCACTCTTTCTTGGTCTTTCTAAATACATTCAGCAATATTACCAAGGTAATGATAAAGGCTAAGGCAGCCAAATAATCACAGTATAAGCATCTGAATTATCACTGGTGCCCACATAAGCTGCTATGAGAAAGCAATTACCTCCTTGCCCAGCAAGGTCATGTGGTTGATGCATTATGTTTTCAGGTGCTCCATAAAAGAGCTTTGTTGATATATGTGTGCTTGTATTGCAACTGGCACTTTAATAACTCTGGCTCCCCTCCCATGCGGTGTTTCTCTTTTGCTGCTTCTGTGTTCTGGTGTCTTGACTGCACTAGTCCTCAGCATGTATGGTGTAATGGTTCTGCTGTTACTGGTTCAGCTCCCCAGTGTCTTGACTACACCAGTTCTCAGTATCCCATGTGGTGTTACAGTTTTGCTGTTCCCACCTGGGAGTTCCTGCAAAAAAAATTCACCTCCATATCAGGGGTCAAGAGTAAAGACTGGGAACTCCAAAAACTCTACGCCTGAGATTTGAACAGTACAAATTCGGCTTTGGTAGGTGGACTCTTTTCTGGCCATTTGTAAGCCTTACGGCCTTTCTCCCCTATGGATGCTGAGTGGTTGCCAGAGACATTTTTTTCAGCTAGTATTTTGAGAGTGTCGGTATATAAATTTGTCTTTGTCATCCCATATTTAAGCTAACCACTCATTCCCTTTAGGGTTATGAAGTACAGCAAAGGTTTAAAAGGGGTCAATTTTGCAGATGTTTTAGAATTAAAGTCATTAAAACAGGGAATATTTATCAAAATGTTTATCAAAATGTGAACTGTCCCATAGATGCAGCTATTTGTCATTTCTTCAACTTAACATATTTAGCAAGATTGTTCTTTTCAGATGTGGCAAATTGTCCTACAGTTTGTGACATTATATGACTGCAACATTTTACTTAATTTTGCTGTGAAACACTTTGAGTATTTATGATGCATCTAAGTGACAATTTGCCAAGGTGTACTGGACTAAATACACTTTGACAAATAAATGTGGTGAATACAGGAGCTAATGGATGTTGTAGGGTTACTGCAAGTATTCTGGAGACATTTCACTCAAAAGGCTTTCAAATGGGGTATCCATGTGCCAACATAAGCTAGCAATTGCCTGTTATTGAAATGAATGTACAAAAAGCAAAACACAACAAAAACAACATTCAAATTCACTTTGATAGGCGTATTCGCTCTTTAATAAATACCCCAATATTGTCTTTGGTTTCACTAAAGCAAACAATAATTGAAAATACCTCTATGTAGTTGAAATTCTTATACCTCCATTTAATCCAACTAAGTTACATACCTTTATTGCTCTCTTAATAGGCTTTTATCTAATTTGTTGCTAGGATTGGAATCTCTAGTTCTCCAGGAGTCTTATTGGATGCTAGCGAGTCAATCTTCATGACACTGTAGCCACACCTGACATGACACCATCAAAGCAGAAAGGGGAACAACATGGAAACGGGCCAATGGTGATAATTCTTACATCCTTGAAGATAAATTGTGAATGACTAAACAAATTATATGCAGCCAATGAATCCATGTGGCAACCTGACTAAAACAGTTGTAAACAGGCTAAATACAGAGTAAGAAAGGCTATGTACCTACAGTAAGCAACAGTAACATTCCTCCGCTTATAGAACGCTAAACAAACACTGGCACTCCCACTGATTATTATTCCATCAGTGTATGTTGTAGTTACCATAGTATATAAGGTTGAAAAACAGTAGTGCTTGATGACAAACACTAGTTACTGCAATTCTTATTTTCCTTTGACAATTATTAATGTATTTCCACAAAGGCAAGGAAGCAGCATTATATTGTAATTTCCTTAATGATACTGCAATGAGTATGTGTTAATCTTTGTGAAACTTTGCTTATTTCAGTAAATCTTAATAAAAGAATAAAAAAGGGACTGCTCCTACCAATCTTTACCTACCTGTGGTATTACCAATCAAGTCTGTATAAATGCTGTAAATCATTAAAAAAGAAATAATTTATTTTAAACATAAGACATTTCAGCATAAACATAAAGCAAAGGGTCTAAATGATTGAAGGATGAATTCGCCTGTTGCACATTGCCAGAATAGTTGCAGATTTACTTCTCATTACAGTCTCATGAAGCTGCGACTAATTTTGTTGATCAAGTGGACAATGGCGATCACTGTCGGATGAGCTGTGTGGTGAAGTTAATCAGATAAAAGTAGAATGCAGAGCCTTGTCATCAACCACCTTAATTCACCAATCTGAAGTGACAAAGTCAAACGGGTGAATTTGAAGCAGTTCACCTAATAGCATATATTCCTTCAACACACTCCTCTGCTTAACCAATACTAGAAGTACCTGTGCACGCAAAGTGATGCAAAGTGCTCCATAAGCTCATAACTATCGTAGATGCCTGAATTGGTCTCGTATTCACCACATCAGAGACTTTGCTCAATAAGCGAACATAGGGAAGTGTCGAATAGATGTGAATTTAGAGCTATATGCGACTATTTGGCCGTTAATCAATGACGCCCAAAGCCTCTGACCTGTACTTTGTATTTTAGGTCAAGAAACACCTGTAATTGATCAACTTTCTCTTGGCATCCTGCAAGTTACAACGTACAATCCTAAAGTCAATAACATATTTAAAATGGTAACTAGCTATTGCTTGGCAATATGTTGTGTTAAAATTCAAAGAGTTTCCATTTATTGTGCATCTTATTTATCAGCAGCACAGATGCCTTTTGAACAAGCAATTTTCTGTTCTGAAACCTTGATCCTTACTTCAAAGTACTGTGAACTTATTAAAAGTATATCAATCTAAAAGCAGTATGCCCACTAACAGTGAGAGTTCAAGTATATACTGTATTCCATTAAAATATTCTAAAATAGCAAGTGACTGAAACATTACAGTTTACAATTGTTACCAGTTTTGACATTATTCTACTGGAGGCAACATTCAGAATTAAAGATCCACAAAGAGGCAATGCTTTACTGTAATGAATGTGGGATAGACCCCTCGTTATTTGTTTATCTAGATTCACTCAGTAATTTTAATAGATTTTATTAGATTGAAAGGACTGCACTTTGTTTTCATTGCATTACTCCAAATACTTTGATTAAAAAAATTATCAAGAGGGGCGCATGCGCGGCACGGAACTGAATGGCCGCATGTAATTAGAGCTCCGGGAAACCCG
>WMED01014780.1:0-13894 GCA_019650415.1 Pipa parva | reverse complement strand
GATCCCTCTGTAATAAAGTACTCTCCTCCTTTGTATTAACTACTTTACAAAGTTTAGTTTAGTAAATTGTTTCTAAGGTGTGTAGGGATTTCACTCACTTGCTGCGGTAGTCTTTTCCAATAAACGAATTTCCAACTGGTTTCTCTCTTAGGAAATAGTGTTTATTTACAGAAAGTCCAAAAACAAAACAGAAATTCAGCCAGGCTTGGCAAAATAATAACATCAAACAAATAGCAGGGATGTACAGAGTTTTCTTTCAAAAGTAACTTTCTCCCACAAACATGAACCTCTTAGTCCATAAATCTCACTCCACGGAGTCCCAGTGGTCTTTTCACTAACCACATCTTAGCACAGCTAAACACACTCTGAGAGAGACTCTCTCTCTCACACACACTGAGAGAGACTCAGGGCCCTTTCCTAGCTAACTTGTGCTTCTTTTAAAGCTTGCACAGGTGCTCCAAATTAGGTAAAACCAGAGATGGAGTATAGGAGTGGTCTTCCCACCCAAAACTCTTCAGCCACTCCCAAACCCTGGGCCCAAATCCAGTTTAAAGAAACTACTGACAGTTTAACCCTGTCATTCTCTAGTATTCCCAGGGTTTTTAATGCCAGATTTGACAGGAGTCTACACGGCACATACACTCCACCCATAAACTTCACACAGACCTGTTTACAGGTGTAATATTGACATACTGTAACTTTAAAGTTATTTGGTCTGTTTATCCTAGACTGAAGAGTAAAACCTACAGCCTTTTAACCAGATGTTATTGAGTAACTTAAAGTGGAGAAGAGCAAAGTTTCATTGCCAAGTGGTTGTGTTATGAGTTGATGTTTCACCAGTCAAATAAGTGGTTGTGTTTAGTTGATGCAACATAAATGCCTAATAAGTGTCATGTAATATCCAATAAAAGACATGATCAGATCATGTTGTTCAGATCTTTGAACAACCTCTATATAACAGACACTAGATTGTATTTGTGAGATTGATGATGTTTAAACAAAGTGTTTGCTTTCACTTATTAGCCAGCTTTTCTTTCCCAAAGCATTAGTTTTGCTTGTGTGAGAACAGCTCAATATTAAAAAGCTAGATTTGCTATTTGTCTCGTGATCCTAAAATACTAAAAAGGGCTGATTCAAATATTAATCCTAGGTTTACAGGTACTGTTGCCAGCCAAAATAATTGAGAACTAATGCTTGTTCTGTCTAGGGGTGAATCTTAATAGTGCCAGCTAATCATACTTACTAATCACTTCCCTTTGCTCTAGTGCTGGCTCCTGCTTCAAGATAAAGCCATCTTCATTGTTTCTGTTAAAGCTTCACAGTTCTCTACAGGATAAAGCCCCCTCATCAAAATTGCTGTTTTTTGTGTGTGTGCATACTTAAAAGCAGTTTGAGCATGAGCAGAAGAAAAAAAATCAGTGATGTTGAAGAGGAAGCACGAAGTAAGGCAGCACTGCAGCAAAGGAGGTGATCAGTAAGTATAAACTGGCTCTATTAAGAATTACCTCTTGGCAGAATGGGCATTAGCTCTTCTTTAAAGGAGAACTCTAATAATAAGCTAAATATAGTTGATTGTGCCCAGTATCAGTACATTACCAGGGGCCCAGAAAAATAATGGCAATACTAGCAGAGACAGATACATGAATATATTTTAACAGCTTTTCAATCAGGAGATAAGTTATCAAACAAAAAGAGGTCTTGTTTCTGGATTCTAAATTACTTTTACAACATTGATTTCACATAGCAAATAAGAATCATAATAAAATTGTACAACATAAGTAAAAAACACAGAATCTAGTGAGGGCAGAAGTATAAGGTGCCAAGCCCAAGATCTGAACCATTGTCATCTGGCTATAATACAGTTATAATCCCATAAGGGACTTAGCATTGAATCCAGTTCTAATAAAAATGCCTGTCCTTTACACGTTTGTAATAATTGGAAATGTAATAACAGCCAGGGGATCTGATTGTCAGCCACTTGCAGCAAGAGCTGCCCTATATTAAGCTGCCAGATTCTGTTTGTTTTTGACTAAGCAAGATGTCTACTTTGTTCCAACCCTGTGTGTCTTCAGAAATTCTGAATTTGTGCATTCCAGCATTCCTAAATTTTAGCATTTCCATTTCTGTGTGTTAGAGTACTGCTTCTCTGCTCCAAGGTGTACCTGTGTTACAGACCTTCTACTTTTTGTGTGTTCCATAGTCCTGCTTTACAGTTACCCTGTTTTATAGTTCAGATGCTGTTGTGGTCCTGTGACGTTCATACCATCAACTACCACCAATGAGGGGTTAACTGGGGGACTGGAACCTGGGGGTCTGCTTGCTGTACTGCCTAGGTTAAGTGTCAAGACTAAAAACCCTAAAGCCCTTTAGACTTTGCACCCCAGGATTAACCAACACCAACCCCACTGTGATATAAAGGATCCACCTTCTGGCTATCTGCATCATTATATAGGGGTCATAACAACCATGGCTGAAAAAGAGTATGTATGCACTGCATGATATGCTGCTGCCCCCTGCAGCCCTCAATGTTAAGCCCTTCTGGAAACTAATTTTTATTTTTGTTGGGAAGATTTTAAATAAAGTACTTTTCATGCATATTTGAATTATAGGAAGCTAAATCATGTTCATGAACAGAACATTAAAATACAATATAACTAATCATCTTTTCATCTCAACCTTTTCAAATATCTAGGTGCACATAATCCAATTAACTCCATGGGACAGTTGCCAACTCCTTTTAATTTCACTATACAATTTAAAAAAATGAATTCCTCTCTACCCGAGTCAAAAACAGTCCCTCTACTTTCTTGAAGAGTTTTCCAAAAGTTTGCTAGAGTTTGATAGACCACTAAATGTCAAGATGAGTTCAGAACCTTTAAATATTTATTATAATAGTTTCTGGACCTGCATTCAAAAACTATGTGTTAAAAGCGCTAATGTATGAGAACAAAAGTAGGGCACTAATAATGAGAGTATGGCTTATTTAGTAGATAAACAGATCTTCCCTGTTGGAAACTCCAGCTGGCTACATAGTCTTTTTTTCTCTGCTGGTGGCTGCAGTATTGCCAACACAGGTTTCACACTCAAAAGGCTGGCCCTGCTTTAAACTATGGCAGATCAAGACTAAAGATGATGTTCCTACCAAGGATCATGTTGTGGACAATGATAAATGCCCTCCCACTCAATTATGCTACGGAAACAGCATACAGCATGGTCTAATCCAGGTCTATTTCATCAATGAGAAGAAAAGATGGCACAGATGGAAATTTCCTTTATGGGTTTGGAGCACAATTTAGTAAGGACCCCCTCCAAAATACATAGTGAGGTGAGGGGATAGGAACATATGTCCTATATTTATATTCCCTCCATTGCACCACCAGGGGTTTATGGGGCACAGGTAGAGTTTAACGACTAACCCCCTCCAGGGTAGTGACCCCAGCCCTCTGTTCAGATTTAGTTTAAGATCCGCATCACAGGTAAAGTTAGTAGTGGGTGCTGTAATTTAGGGACACGAATGTTATCATTTCTTTTGGGAGGCTGGGAAATTACCCTTGCCCCCATCAAATTGGTGTGGTTTGAGGGGTCAGTCTTGTCCCCCTTTGCTTTAAACATTACCCAAACCCCACTGATGAGTAGTGAAAAAGAGAAGAGGGTTTGATGGGTCCCTTCCAGAACACATATCCCTACCACCATAGGCCATCGTCCGTGATACTTGCCTTGTCTCCCTAACAATTATCCTAGAGTAAAAGCAAAGAAAATAAGGCCTTTCAAAAATCCAAATAACACTCTGTGACTTTAAAAGGGAGAAAGACACAAAATAAAAATTGCTAAAAACCCAGAACCTAACCAAAAAAGCAAAGAATGACCCAAAGCAACACACACGTTAAATAGAAGCATTCTTATATTTCTTACATTTACCAATGTAAATGAAATCATGTTTTTACCAAATGTTCTATTGTTTTCTTATGGCTCTTTCTGACCTAGAATTCTGCACAGGGAGGTTGTGGAAGATTTAAGATGAGTTAGAATACATTGGTAGAACACTTTGTTAAACCTCTGGGACCTGTCATTCATGCCCACATAATCACACAGACACTCAGGTCCCATCAGTTGAGAAATCAATGATAAGATTCTCGAGGGGAGTCAATGGCATTTGATTCTCCAGATCTGGAAACAGCTGAGCACAGGAGAGTTAGCTGTAGAGAACAATGACAAGCTATGAGTTGGTGCACTGTAGGGGCATTTTCTGGCAAAACTGTTGAAGATATTTCAAGTCATGTCAAGACCTTTTATCATATGCAGACAAGAACTAACGAAACTACAGAAATATCTGAAATGGAAGAAATTCCCTGCTGGCATTTATTCTTTTTTTTTTGCCTCTCAGACTCACAGCGTGATTTCATTTTCTCTGTGCCTGATGCACCACGAGGGATTTGCAGCACGATCAATAAGGAAAATGGAAGGCATTATTAACAGAAAAGTGTATGTCTGCCATGAATATCAAATTGGCAAAATAAAGCACTGAATAATGTCAACACCTACTTTACTTCAAGGGCTTTTTATTGAACATACAATGTCTTTTGTTGCTGATTAAAATGTTTCACTAAACATTTCAAAGGACAAATAAACTACTGTTGACATTTATATATTCAATGGCCGTGTTATCTGTTTAGCCATAATATACTGTATGCTGCTGGTTGCTGCTATTTACCTATTTATCTAAACATGCTGGATCACATTGAATAAAAAACAAATATAACGATCAGGCAGGCTCATGACATATTTATTAAAAATTATATTCCTGCAATTTTTGACATAATACACCAGCAAACATAAAAGATGCCAAGGCAGTTTCTGGGGAAAAATCCTATCTATCATCTACGTAAAACAACTGCATACACAGCCATTTTATAACAAGAGACAGGTGCATTTTGGTACTGAGATCTGGAGCCCTGCATAATAAGCAGAAGCTGTAAAGGATAACTTCACTTACAGAAAAAAATCCTTGAGCAGACTTTGACCGTTCTCTGGTTGATATTGACACTCTTCTATTTTCTCATAGCATTGTTCTGTGTTTGGTTTAGTCCATATGCTATACATGCTGAAATTAGATATTTTTATTGTATAACTACACTTCTGTTTAAGTGGATGCTTCTTCACGGGTTTATTCATTGCACTTTATTTGTTCAACTGAATACACTCAACATGCCATTAACCACATTACATTTTATGTTCTCTGTTCTAGTCTCCTTTCACGGTGTTGGGTTTTAACTATTATTATAGTGGTGCTCCAAACAGGGGTGTGTTAGAAGGCCATTTGGTTTAGAAAAATGCTTATCCCTGCACTTTATTTTTTATAGCAGTAATTTCACATGAATTTGCCTATATGCTAGAAACAGCAAGAATATTCTATAATGAACAAGTTTATTTATCATTATAAACACACATGTAATATACATGTATACATATAGGTGCGCGTTACAGGGTTCAGTAACTGAATAACTGAACAACAGTAGTGCTGTTTTTAAAATTGCTATTACGTGGTCTCATAAGCAAAGAATTTGAGTGTGCAAAAGATACCTGTATATTATTCATAAAATCAATGAACAAATAGTTGCTTAAGGGTCACAATTTGTATTCATTTGTCACTCCCCTATATTTGGTTATTCAGCAAACTGCAAATTCAACTATTCATCAAGTGCCCATTGGAGCATTGCAACATTAAGTGACAAGAATACACTCCAACAGCCAAATTCTCACTTTCATGAATAAGCCCCTCAGTTGGTCCAGTAAAGCCACCAACTAGTTTGATATTATTAGTAAGGTGTTTTCTCTGTGTTAAGTCAATATAAAATAATGTGCACTTCTTTGCTATGACACATCTGCAAAAAGAGAATTATAGCAAAGTCACGGGAAGCTACAGATTACTTGGACACTTGCAGTGTTGGACTGGCCCGCCAGGATATTGGGAAAATTCACATCCAGCCCAACCTCCTCTGTTGTTGACCGGCACTGGGGCAGGGCCTCATGATGGGCCACTATGCCCCAGTCCTGCCCTGGACACTTACTAAGGATCAACTAAAGTAAATGTGCAAGTGTAACCAACAGAACAATGAGCTTGCATTTTGTGAGTAGCTATATCAACTGAGTTGGTCGGACTTCATTGCAGCACAAATGGTAAAGTATAAAAGCTCATCTCATTTACCAATTCTATTTATATTGTGTAGTTTCCTTCTTCATTTCACTATTTAGTATTCCTCAACCTCATTCTGCCCTTTAGTTCTAGTCATTTCACTTGCACTTGGGTCCCATCAAGTTTCATCAGCCTGGTGGTAATGGTAACAATGTTTCCCAAGGGGCAAGCGAGGATAATAGAGATTTGAAGGAGAACTAAAATGAAAAAAAACAGTTAAAATACTTACCTTTTTATATACCTTTTTTTAATAACACCTTTTTACTTTATTTTTGTTTACAGGTTTTGCAGGTGATACAGGGGTAGGGTAGGGGGTTCCAGGGACCCCTGCTAAATTTCAGGCAGATGCTGTGATGTGGCTGCAACTGTAACAACCAAAGACAGGGCTGTGTGCTTCTAGCTCAGTCACGGGCCTACATAATGTCTCTCCATCTCTTGGGTCAATTACTGTCAAAAAGTAAAATAAAATAAAATGTAAGAATAAATTTCAGGAATGTACCTCCAATTGGTTACTTGTCCTTTAACCTTGTAGTGCAGTATCCCAGTTGGTAGAGAAAGACACTCTTTAGTCCAAGTGCTTTTCCAAAACATTTTCCAAACTTTAATTCCAGATTCAGCTCAAAACATATGTACGTTATGCAATATATTCCATGAGGCACAATCTCATCCATGAGTACATCAAAATCTTGGCAGGTTATAATCCATAGATGTAAAATAGTAATATTTATATCCCAAACCTGGGTTCCTCAACCATGAGGCTCATCACCCTAGGGTGCTCTCTCTCCTGAGCCCTACATGCTGTTTTCCTCTCTCTCCAGCACTTCCCACACAGAGAGTTCACATTACTTCCTGCACTAAGATATTTATAAACTCTGTCTGACCCCACCAAGGCTATGACTCATCAATATATATTAAATATTAAGAATTCCATAGGAAACTCCCAGATTTGGCCACTAGAGGATACTATTCTCCCAGGAATATACATTAATTTTTGAATTGGAAAGATTTACTTATTTACATCTTCGTAGTGTCCCTCTGGCACACTACACAACCAGGCCTGTCACCTGACTGTATGCTGCATCACTGCACTGCAGTAAAGAAGAGGGAAATATTTTTTGCTGATTTTACTGTGTTTGAAACCTTCAGTGAGGACTGAAGCTGAGATTTGAAACTCTCAGTGGAGGTTCTAAATGTTCAGTGAGGTTCATCAAAAGCAAAGAATATATGACATTTCAAGTGTTTTAGATTTGGTTCATATTAGTGCATATTGTATTAGATAATTCAAGGAAATATCAACCTCTGCCTCAGATCTGCAGTCAGATTTCATAAGATTAATCCAAATCGCATGTCCCTACTAAAAACTGTCATTCACATGAATGTAAAAAAACAACAATACAAAATACAAAGCAGTTCTGTACCTGTCCAACAATACCTTACTGCGTGACAATAAGAAGTTTAGTGAATAAGAAAAATTGTGTGCATGTGTTGTGTAATCCTCAAAAAATAACTGTGGTAGTTTAGGACTGTAAGACATATTTACTAGCTTGATTCTCTGTTGTATCTGAAGCCTGCTTCTTAATAAAGCTAAAGCTTTCCACTGGTGATTTTAAAGTCACTTTTAGCCACTGCTACTCCTCTTGGACTTCTCTGCTATTGCATGGAAAAACAGAAGCGCTATTAAGTTCATAATTGCCTATGTGCAAAATGTTAACAGGGCGTTATGAGCAATGCTGGACACCAGAACACGAAGTTATCAATTCAGACATGAGAAGTGGAAAGACTAAGATAGTAAGTAAGAAAGTACGACTTACAGACCTAAACCAACAGAGTTATTTGTTACGGTTAGTCTTTAGTTTTTACAAAAGTTAAAGGTTCTTTTGCAGAACTTTGTATTACGGAAGTGGTTCAGTATCCGATGCTGCATCCACAATAGCCAATATGATAGTATAATGCAGATAGAGAGATACAATCACAGAAAATATATCACCCAAATGATTTATTCATACATTAGAAGAATAGCCAAAAGAAAAATGAAGGAGAAGTGGGCCTGGTTCTAGATTTGTAATGGGTACCCCACCAAGCTGCAGAGGTGGATGCTGGGACAGCAGTTCCTATTGTTATTCCCTAACAGCAGCACAAGCCATAACCCTTCAGCACTAGCACTCTTCATCTGAAAAAGTTCATCTTCAAAAAGGGGGAAGGACCCCAGAGTAAAGGTGGACATCTTTACCTCAGTCAGGAACCCAGCAAACAATGTAAGATTTTCTTGAAAATGCTGTCTTTGTAAATAAATGAATTCTCAGGTTTCTGTTATAAGAGTATGGTGCGTACCAAGGGCTAAATAAATGAATGTATGCAATTTTAATTGAATATGATTATCTTGACTGAAATAATATTTTATGCTTATAGATCAAAAGCAAGTGACTTCCATTAAATTCATAGTTCCGTTAAAATAACAACTGACAGATAATGGATGACTAAGTCAGAGGTCAATAAACTTTTTCATGGGGACCAATGGATGCTGCGTATAGTAACTAGAGAAATGCATCTTAAATTATGTTAATAGACTTGTGACCGTTCATGAAAACAGTCATAAAACTCAACATACAAAATCAGCTAACTTTCACCTTCAATTTAAATGAGTTCTCAATCAATAATGCTGACTCTGCTACAATGAAACGCAGACCTTCATTACGAGAATGGCATGCATTTATCTTTATTTGGGTCACTAATTATAAAGATCAGATTACAAAATAAGCTCAGGGCTGTGGAGATAAGTGCCTCCGTTTTCCTGTATAGTTCATGCCTCATAAATAAGGATTTAAAGATGGGAATTATTTATAATACAAAGACAATTGGGAGGAAATGTATCAAGTGGCAATTATCGTAATGGTAAAAATAGGTGCCAAAAAAATAACAGATATTTACCATTAAAAGTGCACCTAATGATAACTTCAATTTTGGCATAAAAATGTTAGCAATTTGCGTCCTTTTTTTACACTAAATATTGATTTGTATAAACAATGTTAGCAATCCCTGTTTGTGTCCAAATATTTGCAAAATGTTAGCAATTTCCATGCACAAATAGTAACTGCTAACATTTTTTACACAAACCAGTCATTAGTGTATAAAAAGACACAAAATAGGAATTGCTAACATTTTTTTACACAAATGTGTACCTGTTTCTCTAATGCCAGGGTTCAGGCAGGCGTTAATTTTACTACTTATAATAAGTCTTAAAATCGTTCTAACCTTCATAAATCAAGTGCGCCTGGTCTTAATCACGAATTTCCGCAAAAAATAAAAAACAGGCGCAGCTGGTGCAAAATGGACTCAAACTGAATGATAAATTGCTAATAAATGGACGCAAAGTATTTTTTACGTTAACACCACTTGATACATTCCCCCAAAGTTTAATTTATTTATAATAACAGCATCAAAACCAGATCCTTACAAATGTATTAATAGGCATCTTCCAACATTTACTTGTATAGAAGCACTATATTTATAATATTAACATAAGTCAGTACAGCAAAATATTATTTATTCATTTTCATTAGTTTATACAGGCTCTGCTTACATTTGGAGGGGTACATGGGACTAACACAACTTGAGTGGTCGTCTCACCGAGCCAAAGTACCTTTAAAGCCTGGTTGCCTCACCAAAGTACCTTTAAAGTGTTCGCTGATCTCTGTTTGCAGGAGACCAGAGAGCGCGTACCCATCTCGGCGAACTGATGAGAAGCATCGCAAGGTAACTTCGCTCTTTCCTGAATTACCCCCAGAGACAGGTAGCAGTTTCACATTACAATTTACTAATAGTAATGGGGGCAGAGGGTTGATACCAGCATGGTATTCAAAACAGCAGGCATTCCCATAGGGACATCTCATCTGCTTCCCTTAGCAAGGTGACAGAGCATTCAGGAACAATCCCCACCAGGGTTCAGTGAAACCCCAAATGCAATGCAGTAAAGAGGCGATATACAAGAATGTTCCAACTATCAGACCATCACTGTCATATCTCACATGAGTAAAATCCTTCTGAACTGCATTCAGAAACGCATCGAGAAGATTGTTGAATGAGAACTGCCGGACATCCAAGAAAATATTATAAATGCAACAAACGGCTCAACCCTTCAAGCTGGCTTCTGCAAGGGACGTGGCACTAGAGATAAAGGGGTTATTCACTAAATTCTGAATTGTTGTGTATAGGTGCGAATTTGCCAGATAAAGACAGTCGCAATAGGCTGCTCCTGGCACAGTCGCATCTTTATAATGAGAATATTGTCACAATCTTAACATTAAAAATTGTCGCGACTTTACAATGGGGAAATTGTATAGGATTTGCCATGGGAATCCGCTGTTTGTGAATTTGACAGTTGAATTTGCACCTTAGCGAATAACCCCCAAATCATGATCCTGCGCTGGATCATGGAGAAAACACGGAATATCAAAAGGCCATGTATATGTATTTCATAGACTACAGTAAAGCATTCGACTGCATCGAGCATGAACAGCTATGGAAGTGCCTGAAGCAAATGGGTGTCCTTGAACACATCAGCAACTCATAAGATCACTTTACAATGACCAAGAAGCAACAGTCAGGACAGCCTGCGGGAATACAAAGTGGTTTGAAATTGCAAAAAGGAGTTCGACAAGGCTGCATCCTATCACCAACTCTGTTCAGCCTATGCACAGAAATGATCATGAGGCAATTCAATTTGGACGAATCTGAAATTGGAGTCAAAATCAGCGGCAGAAAAATCAATAACCTTCAATACGCGGATGATACAGCCCTGCTCGCAGATAGTGAAAAAGACCTTGGCTACCTCATCTGACAAGTGCAAGAGAAAAGCGAGTGACCATGGCAGGCAATGGTACAGTGAATATATAAGATTTTATTTTCCTTGGAGCTAAAATTGACTGCAGTGGGGAATCGACACCTGAGATCAAGAGGCGAATCATGCTTGGCAGGATTGCAATGCAGGGAATGGAAAAGATCTGGAAGAGCAAGGATATTAGCGTTGAAACAAAAGGCAGAATAGTCAACGCAATTGCCTTCCCTATAATGATGTACGGTTGCGAAAGCTGGACTCTTAGGAAAGCTGATAGGAGAAACATTGATGCTTTGGAAGTATAGTGCTGGAGAAGAATGCTAAGAAGACTTTGGACTGCCATGATGATGAACAAGGTAGTCTTGGACCTCGTCAAACCGAAAACATCATTAGAGGGCAAAATTACCAAACAACAACTCTAATATTTTGGCCATGTGATGTGCGCTAATTCCTTGGAAAGGTCAGTGATGCTCGGAAAAGTCAGTGGAAAAAGGAGAAGAGGCCACCAAAGAACAAGATGGCTCCACACAATCAGGACAACAATGAATATGCCAATTGTGGAATTGAAGGAAGAAGTGAAAGACAGAAAGGTGTGGAGAACGATGATCCATAAAGTGACCGAGAGTTGGCTGTGACTGAATGGATAATCAACAATCAACAAAGAAAAAAGAAGCAAAGACACCAAAATGCAATAATTTTGACAAAAAACAGGGATGTTTAAATGCTATAATTAGGACAGGTTTTAAATTAATGACGTTGAGCGCCCCTGTAACCTTTTTTTTGTGAACTAGCAGGGAACCACTTCAAGAATGCATGTATTTACTAGAATACTAAACTGGAGCATACTGTCACTTATGAATACACTGAAACACTGGCCTTACTACAAATACTTCTTGGAATTGCAGAGCTACCCTTGCTCATTAAAGGTCTGTCTCTCATCTCTGAAGGGAGTTAATATTCAGTTTCTAAGCTGCACTGCTTGCAATCCGAAGAGCAAGTTCTTTTTTCATGTCACCTTTTCATAATACTTTGGGACAGCCCTCAGGTCTTGGCTAGGCTAAAGCATTCCTCCTTTAGTGTGACATCAAGCTGTACCCTGGAATTACACAGGAAACACCATAGTACAGTAACAATAAGTCTCAGAATAAGGAACAAAAGTTGCGGGCTCACATTCTGCATTATACTTTATTAGTCTCCCTACTTTTCCTCATTACATTTTCCAAGAAGTGTCAGATTCACTTAAACAAGTCATAATTAAAGTGGCAGAAAGATCTACTCAATGCTTTATGGAAAATACTTATAAATAACTTTTCAATGTTAAATGATTAATATTCCAATGTGTGCAAAGCACCTCTGCAATTGTTACATATCTAAGCCTGCTACTTTTAGAAACTCATTTACATTGCTAGTGCACACATTGTAAGGTTATGTTCATGACCATAATGGTCTCTGAAACAAGTGCTGAGGTAAATGCTTGCTTTTTCTATCATTCTAAAGTCAAGATAGGGTTTGACATAATTTACTCTGTGGCTTTAAAAAGCACAATAAAGAGTGCATTGCTCCCAGAAAACAAGAGGCAAAATTAGCAAAAAAAAAGAAAGAAAAAAAAAAAACCATACACTCACAATATCACTCACCCCCTCCATTTTAGGCCAGAAAATCCCTACCCCATTGTTAATCAGAGGTTGTTTTAATGACATATTCACTGCATATTACGTCACAAAAATGCATTAATGAGAGGTTTGACATTCCCTAAATTGGGTTTCATCCCCTTTACACATTTTCTTCAGGAATGTTGGAAGCGGTTTTAGCCATATTTAAATAGTTATTGCTCAGTTGGCATTTTACACAATCCTGTCACAGAGATGTGCATTATTGTGTATATGTCCATTTAACTGTCAAACTTTATTGCTACCTCAGGTTTAACACTCAATCTTTGTTGGAAAAAAAAAAATCACACTTTAGGCAAAAAAAAAAACCTCATGACTTCTTCTGACTACTGGTGCATTTGTAATTGATGGTTCTGTCATTGCCTACAATGAGCCACTATCTATTATGCAGGGCCTATCCTGAAAAATGTTATTCACAGACTCTACCTGTCACTTTCTAACTAGATAAAATCTATGCCCTGCTGCGTCCTTCATATTATGCCTCATGCTTCAGCATGCTAACAAACACTGACTGATTTGCTCTGGACCATCTGAATAATTGTTTTGTGGATGGAAAAATAATAAAGTGTAACGCATGTGAAATATATCTAGAAAAATAATAATCGAGAAGAATATACTGTAGGGATGCAATACTTTGAAAAACATATATTTATATATAATACTTGTCAATTTTATAACCCCCCAAACCCACATCTAGAAATGTGCAACAGCTAAAAAAGAAAACATTGACAGTTTTTAAAAAACAAATCCAAACTTAATTCCTGTGCTGGCTCTGGAGTCATACAAATCCGATAGGAACCAGCCAATTTAATATTGATCAGTGGCATTACCTACAGGGGTTGCAACAGTTGTGGTGGTGACAGAGTCCAATTCTCCTAGGGGGCCTGGCTGGCACCACTTAGACCCCTGTAGTATGCGGGGAGATAGGGAGTCTAGTACAGATTATGCACCAGGGCCCCCCGCCCCCCCTCTCCCAGTGGATCAATTATGATTCAATGTACCAAGTTACAAAGCAGAGTGATGACATGCTACAAACCAGTTAAGGGAAGGTGTTACAATGTTAATTGAACAGCAACAAACAGGGCTGACATCAGAAATCATGAGCCCCCCCAACCCTAAAAATAAAGAGAGCCCCCAACATTATTTTAAAACTCTATTTCCACTGAAAAATGCCAAGTTATGTTGTACATTGCCACT
>WMED01014779.1:0-10680 GCA_019650415.1 Pipa parva | reverse complement strand
TTTATTGTTCTTTCAGTAGCTGGTAATCGAATATTGACAATACAGAAAAATGTCCTCTCATGTATCCTACTTCCAGTTGGATTCATTTTAATCCATTACTATGATTTGAAGAGGATTTTTTTTAATCAGTGAATTTTTCATAGGTGTTTTTTCGCTGCCTTTTTTGCTATTACAAAAGGAATCCGAATGAATGTCAGTTTGCAAACACAGCACATTTTTATGCTGTGTGTAATCTCAACTGTTAAATTCCTATCGAAACTAATCTAGTCACATGAAATACATCGCATTCCATACGCTCGAAGAAATAGCACAGGTAGTGTTCTAGCTTAAAACGCTAATGGAACATTAATGTAAACACTTTTCCTCCATTAGCATTGTTCTCTACAGATTCTCTTTGGTGTTCTTTCTCAGCGCATTGTTGCTGGAGAATTTTTTTTTAAAAACTACACTGTGCACAATGTGCTTGTGTGAACATAGCCTTAGAAAGACAAAACTGATTTTGCTGCACTTTCTACCATAACTGTAACAATAGGGTCACAGCAGTGGCAGCTGTGATCAGGTGTGTTCTCAAGAGGAATCTGGAGAGTGCACACCTATTAGTAAAATAATATATAATCAGTGGAGGTTCTGTACAAAGATTGCAAACATGTAAAAGAGAAAGAAAAAAGAGATCCTAAAGAAATACGCACTCTGCTACTAAATAAATCATGTGCTTAATTTTATTCAAAAAATGGACAAAAATGGACACACTAAACTGCGTATGTTAAAATCCTTTAGACCAGTATTTAACATCAGTTTATATAGCATTTTTCAATAACTTTTTATAATTCAGGTTTTTTCTTTTGTAAATCAGACAGACGTAATGTTTGTCTCTACTAAATAATTTTTACTGACCAAAGGGTTTTTGTTGCCATTATGTAATTAGTTAAAAATCTGTGATGTATAAATATTATTATAAAGGCAAACTGAATATAGCATTTCAACAATGGGTCGAATCCATTTTTAGTAAATAAAAAAATACAAGGTGCTAAAACCAATACACATTGTAGAGTCATCCTTTGCTGGTCTCCATATTTTCTTTCCTCTATATCAATTTTATTATATGTCATGGGAAGGACTCAAATCCCAAGAGATTGTATAATAGTACAGTTTTCAAAGTTCATTTAGAAATATTAATCAATGGCACCCTGCTCACTGCCACCTGCCATGGGCCAAATTAATTTGGTTTGTTCATGGAGCTGAAAGAATATCTTAACGCTTTCTGTTGGCATCAACCCAAAAATGTTCTCCCAAAAATGTTCTCCGGTATTATTTAGCACCCATCAATGGCACGACACCGGGTTCCCACCCTTGGGACTAGTGAAGCATCTGTGTTGGGGTCCCCTGCCCTCTCCACAGTACTCTGGTCATCTCTGCTGATTGAAAGAGAGCTTTTATCCTTCTGGTAGAATCTTTCATAGCACTACCTAACAGCGTGACAGATATGTACGCTGTTTACATTTATTCATTTATATAGTGCTGATGTACTTAACAGAGATTTACCCTGCCCTATGGAGCTTACAATCTAGTTTCCATATTCAGTCACACAGACACCGATGTATGTTTTTGGATTGTGGGAGGAAACACATGGGAGGAACATACAAACTCCATGCAGGTGCAGGGAGAACATACAAACTCCATGCAGATGAACTTCAGGGTGGAACTGAACCCAGAACACAGTGCTGCAAGTCATCAGTGCCAACCACTGAGCCACCACACTGCCCACAATGTGACATGGCTTTTCCCATCCTTATCTATATTACAAAGTTGATAATCTTGTTTGTTCATTTTAATAGTAAAGTGAGGTAGACATGTAGATAAAAATAAAAAAGGTTTTCTATTTGTTTGCTTGTTTGTTTAATTCATTTTTGCACTTTTGTTGTAGCCAATACAGACCATAAGTGCAGTGGATAAAGATGATCCAGTGAAAGGCCAGCATTTCTCTTTTATTTTAGCACCAGATTCAACTGATGATATCAATTTTACCATCAGAGATAATAAAGGTAATTTTCACCCTCTAAACCAAAGTTGTAACTATTTTGCAAGGAACAACAATCAGTAAAATTCTAATGATCCATTATCCGTGGGACCAGAAAAGTGCGGTATTATCAGTTATTTTATATGATCAGTGTGCTATTGGCTGTGTAGGAGAAGTAATAAAAATCATCTGTAATTCTTAAAAAAAACTACTCCTATTTGCCCCTTTGCTTATAGTTGCTTCCACTCAGCTTCTCATTTGCCCTCGAGTGCCTCATTTTTTGCCCCCTGTGTCCACCCCCAAATATTTTTCATGCGTCAAACTTTTGCAATTTCAGAACTGTGTGATGTGTATTGTTCAAAGTAGACAACTCTACTGTTCTATCTAGATTTATTTATATTATGGGGGTTATTCACTAAAGTCCGAATTGTTGCATATAGATGCAGATAAAGACAGTCGAAATAGGCTGATACCATCGTAGTTGCATCTTTATAATGAAAATATTGGCGCAGTTGTGATTTTATTATGGGAAAATTGTTGCAATCTTAGCTTTAAAAAATATTGTGACTTTACAATGGGGAAATTGTTGCGGATTTGCAATGGGAATCCACTCTTTGAGAACTTGACAGTCGAATTTGCACCTTAGTGAAAAACCCTCTATACCGTGTTTCCCCGAAAATAAGGCATGTCTGAAGTTTTGCATAATTAGCTGATATAAGACACCCCCGAAAATAAGGCGTAGTTAAGTTTACATACGGTTCGGTGGAAAAACATAAGTTTCATTCAAAGCTTGTTCATGCCGGTACTGTAAAACTGTGCCATCTCCTGCTGGCCCTTTCCATCGCTTTGTACCGTCTAATACAGCAGACAAAGTCTGATGCTCTCTTGCCGATACCACCATTACAATCTCCACTACAGTGTGTAGACTGTAGTTCCCTCTGGTGGCCTGGAAGCTAAAATTGCAGGACTATACTGCTGTACGGGTCCTGCAATTTTAGCTTCCCGCCACTAGAGGGAACTACAGTCTACACACTGTAGTGGAGACTGTAATGGTGGTACCGGCAAGAGAGCATCAGACTGTTTCTGCTGTATTAGACGGTACAAAGCGATGGAAAGGGCCAGCAGGAGATGGCACATTTTTACAGTACCGGCATGAACAAGCTTTGAATGAAATTTATGTTTTTCCACCGAACCGTATGTAAACTTAACTACGCTATTGATGCTATAATGTAAGACACCCCCCGAAAATAAAACGTAGCACAACTTTTGGATCAAAAATAAATATAAGATAGTGTCTTATTTTCGGGGAAACACGGTATCTATATTTATGTCTAAATCTTGAGCTGGGTACATGTACAAAGTTTCCACCAATCTTTAAAAAAAAAAATAGTACATCTGCTTCAGTTATCTTACAAATATGTAGCTTCCTGATATAGTGCAGTGTTGATTACTTATTATACCACTATAAGTTTTTTTTTTTTTTTTTTGCAAGTTCTTATGGCAATTTTGTCCCAATGCTGGTTTCCTGTGGTCATGCTAGTCTACAGATTAGAATAGAGTTAGTCCTCATTTTTTATATATTTATATATGATTAAAAGTCCTGAGAAAAAGATTGTCTACTGTATGTGTTCATCAGTCCCTCATCAACACAACTTATGATGAATCTATTCCATTTCCTACATTAACTAAGCAGTCAGTAACTCCTACAGCTAAGATCTCAATAAAACACCAATTGGATATGTCCTTGTTCACTAAAATGAATGGTGTGTTTCCTGATGTGTACAAACCCGATATTGCTTTAAGAACTGCTCACAATCTATACTATTATATTTTTCTTTATATAAAAAATACATATACTGTTTTGCATATCCTTTCTATCCCCTCATGAACAAATAGTTTATAGTAACTATAAAGTAAATAATCCCTCTCCTCAATAGTAAAATAGGTATGTAAACATTATCTTTTTTTTTCTTACAGATAACACAGCTACAATTTTTACACTGAGAGATGAATTTAGCTTGCAAGAAAATCCTCAATTTTATTTATCCATTCTAATAAGTGACGATGGGGAACCACCTCTTAGTAGTACCAATACATTGACCATTTGGGTTTGTGCATGTGGTGTTGATGGCAATAAGAAACCCTGCAAACACCAAGGAATTATTTCTTTCTTTAGACTAAATGCTGGATCACTCATTGCAATTTCCATTTGTATCTTTTTACTATTAGGTAAGATATTTAACATAAATGAAAAAGGTATGAGAATGTACACTGAATTAAATGAACACTATAAAAAAAGCTTTCTCGTGTACATATCAACACACAGCAAATATACCTCTTTGCCAGGTTACAATAGCTAGTTAAATATGACAGGTATACCTCTATATATGTGTATTGAGTTACACATGGCAAGTATACATCTCTACCAAGTTACATATAAATCACTTTTACCTCATCAAGATAGTTTAGGTCAGACTCCATATTGTCAGAGATAAACAGTGGGTAAAATTAAAACAATACCATGGTATCTATATCTTACTTTTATTATTCACAACCTTAGAATATTATTATTTTAAAGCCTTAAAGGTGTAGTCAGAGGTCTGAACAAGAAAACACAGGTAAAATCCTCTCCACTAGTTAAAAAGACTAGTAAATCTTATATCATATTAAAATTAATAACTGTTTCCAAGATATGCAACTTTAAAAAAATAGTTATTTCCTTTGCTCTGGATATGTTCCAGAGCAGTCTGTGGTTACCTTTGAAAACTAACACTAGCTAATCTGGCCAATCAGCTTTTAGGGGGTAATTAAGCATAGTCTGAACTTACCCTCTGATCCTTCGCCTCTGTTCGCACACACTATTATGCACTGGCTGATGTGCTGTACGTGGACATCAGCGAATGCTTTAAAGGGAATCCAGTCTCGCGAGACGACTCGAGTTGAGCCTTGCGAGCCTTGCCAAGACTGGAATCCCAACACATCAGCGAGCACGTAACAGTCTGTACAACAGTCAGAGGGTAAGTTCGGACTATGCTGAATTACCCCCTTAGTGGCTTCAGAAGGGCAGCAGATTACATCAGAGCCCTAAATGCTTCTCTCTCACTGTGAGAGCAGGGATTCAATACAGGAGAGAAATATGGGGTGAGATAAAGGGCAGAGGGGAGGGTGCCAGAGAAAAAACAAAGACTTACAACAAAGCTAAATGACTTTTTACAGGTTATTAAACTTTTTTAAATTAATTATGTGATGCTTTTGTGGGGGAAGTATGTAAATAAATGCATTTTCCAGACACATTAGTGACTCCATTTTTTTACAGAGTGTAGGGTAAAGCCACCCTGTTAGTGGTAATTTTTGGAGTGCTTTTAAGGATCCTCTTATTTTTTCCTGTAGGTTTCATACTATATACAGTACATATCTTGCCCACTAGCAATCAAACGAGGTAAATCAAAGCAAATTCAGGAAAGTAAAATGAAATACCGTAGCAATACTAATATGCAGTGCCAAATGCACATGAAAGGCAATGCTTTATACTATTGGTTTTTTTTTAGTTACTGTCACGTCCATGTGTTTATTAGAATCCTGAAGAAAAAGAGAGCAGATTATTAATTTAACTATTTCTTCTTTAATTTCAGTTTTGGCTCTCCTTTTTCTCTTGAAATTAAAGAAAAAACATGCTACAGCAACTGAAAAAACTGAGGATTTTACAGAGAACATTGTGAAATATGATGATGAGGGAGGTGGGGAAGAAGACACAGAAGCTTTTGACATAGGAGACCTCAGAAACCAAACAGTAATGCGAGAACATAAACCTAGAAACAGGAAATTCAGAACAGATATTCAAAGCTTTTATAGAATGTCTTTGAGGCTTGGCCCTGATATTGCTGTATTTAGAGAATTCCTGTTGGAAAAGTTAGAAGAAGCAGATGCAGACCTTAATGCTCTTCCACTCGACTCTTTACAGAGCTATGCATTTGAAGGCACAGGTTCCTTGGCTGGTTCACTTAGTTCAATAGAATCAGTCAGCTCAGATATTGATCCAAACATTTAATATATCTCTGACTGGGGAATACTTGTTCAAAGGTTTCTCAACTTCTCAAGGAATGGAAAGTACTTTAAAATGCAATTTTAAATTAAACCAAATAAAAAGAACCTATTGAATGAAAATATACAGATGTATTTGTTAATTTGTAATAGAATCCTGTAGAAAAAATATCTTTGATATTCTTCCTACACATATTTATTCACAAATTATTGAAGCAACTTATAAAACATTTGCTACAAATAGCAGACATTTTTACCAAAGGCAGTTTATATTTAGCCTTGCATTCTATATGTGAGGGTGGTTCATCTGAAAATAAACCACAAATAACATTGTTAGTGCTGGATGTACATATGATGGGGGAAATGTATAAAGGTTATGTTGACCTATTTGCCACAATTTCAATCCTTTTCACCATGTTATTGCTTTTTTTTTTCTTTTCACCGCATTTTTGATTTCCCACAATCTATTTAGTGCTGAAAAATAAATGTATTGATATCAAAGTGCTTTATTGATAAATATTGATGCGTTAATACCAGTACACTTTACATTATTTTCAGTGGAGCTCCTTTTCCATCGATATTGCCAATCTTTTGGAGAGAAAATTTTTCAAAACCATCTCCATAGGGAATAATGGGCTTTCGCCACCCTCAAAAGGTGAACACTTTTAAGCAAAAAATAAATAAATAAAAAAGGACTTAAGGGGCTTAATAAATATCGATATCAGCAATACTGACATCTCTTAATGTAATTAAAGATATATTGATATTGATATATGAGAAAACTTCTGATTTTTAGAAACATCCCCCATTGTGTTGATACATTATTGTAAAATGCTAAAAAATACAGGCAAAGAGATAGTTGAAGTTGAATGATTATCAAATGATGATAATGTTATATTATATGTTGTCTCTATTCTCACCACAGTCTATCACCAATATTTTTACCACAACTCCAATTTAAATTGATACTGTCAGATTTAGTAAATGTTCATTTTTTTTTACTATTTCAAAACATAAATATGATATTTTTGACAGAAACAATGAAAATACAACAACCGTTGCATTAATGTGGTTGATGGACAAATGAAGATGTGCCCAGGAAGTACAGCCCCCTAATATTGCAACAATGTTAAATAAAATATTATTAAATCAACATGTATGTACAATGACAATAAAATAGATAAAAGAGTATTGGAAGTCTAAACCCTGAATGTCTTTTTAGAAGTCCAGCTTGCAGTCCACGTGGGGATAAACTGCCAATATATCCCTCAAAGTGAAATACCGAAAGAACTTTTCCTTGGGGAAATGTGAGTGGTTGCGCTGGCAAAAGATAATGAAAACAAAGGGATATCTCCCTAGTGTGATATTGTTTATGATGGTCAAATGTGACACAAGTGTGGCTGTGACAACAATATATAATAGTGAGACACGCGTATCAGTGTTCAGAACTGGTAACACATGTAAAACACATAGGTTTGTGCTTTAAAGTAATAAATATGATTCCAAATAAAAGTACTTCTTATGACACAAGGTGATGTTATCCTTTTTCAGCATCCAAATGGATGAACATGTGCTGTGATACACCGGTGGCCCCCTTTAGGTAATGCACTTACCAGAGAGTAAGTTCAAGTGGCAAAACGCGTTGAGAAGTGGATTGTTCACATTGTGGACTATAGAGGAACACCTTCCCATTGTGTACCTTGCATATTGCTGCTATTAAAAATCTCTATATTGCATTGAATACTGTTGGTAAGCTCTTCTTTCTATCCTGGGTCAGAGAGTCTGATTGAGGAGGCTAATATAGCCTACAGTGCTTTAAAATAAGCACTCTCTGGTAAGTGCATTACCTAAAGGGGGCCACCGGTGTATCACAGCACATGTTCATCCATTTGGATGTTGAAAAAGGATAACATCACCTTGTGTCATAAGAAGCACTTTTATTTGGAATCATATTTATTACTTTAAAGCACAAACCTGTGTTTTACATTTGTCACCAGTTCTGAACACTGATACACGTGTCTCACTATTATATATTGTTGTCACAGCCACACTTGTGTTACATTTGACCATCTCAAACAATATCACACTAGGGAGATATCCCTTTGTTTTCATTATCTTTTGCCAGCTCAACCACTCACATTTCCCCAAGGAAAAGTTCTAACCGTAGCATTAATGTTAATGTTCTGTGGCAATAACATTATATTACTATTATCACTGTTTAAAAAATAAGACAAAAATCAATAAGATTATTTATTTCAAAGCTTAAGTTAGTCTTCATTGTTTGCAAATCCCAGTTGACACAGCTGAGACATAAAATAAAGAAGTCTACAATAAATTCTCTGTCTGGTTTTCATTCGTTTATTGTTCAACAGAGCTACAAATGACGGGGGAAAATTTCACCCTGGCTAAAGTTCAGCAAATATTAAAGAATGTTACAAATGTTGAAACCTACTTTTGGAACAAAAGCTGTTTTTGTTTTTTTTAAGAATTAAAGCAATTTCTGTATTTGCTGACAGTTTGAAAGAAAAAATGTAATTTTTTCTTTTATATAAAGAAGCTGGTTTAAACAAATGCAGCAGGCATTCAAATGACCATTGTTGGTCTTCTGGCTTGAGAGAACAAACAAGAGATTCAGCAGGTAATACTTGCTTGGCCTGCTCTGTCTTTATTTATAAAAGTTCTTTAGTTTATCAGTTGGATGATTCTTGTTTAGTCTTTTCCAAAAACCAGCATGAGATAAAAATCAAGAACAAAGCAATGAATACACAAAATATATTTTGCATGCATAAAACGTTCATGATTGTGTACTTTGTATAAAATAAAAACAGTGCAAACATATGGGACAAAATGGTTTTCATGTGTTTTCTTTTTAGAATCTTTGTCTGTTTTGTTTACTTATTTTCTTTCTACCTTTTTGACATGACTTTTGGATTTTGATTCATTTCTGTTTTGTTTTCTCACTAACACTATTTAAACCACAAAACAGTGACAAAATGCATTGAAATTGAATTAAAGTAGGCTTTATATATTAGTTTTTATTGTCAAATTTTTAGGATTGATACATAACAATAAAAAGGTAAAAACAAATAAAAAATATTAATTATATTAATATATCACACCTTATCTATAAGATTTTTTTTCTTCTCATCCAAAAAATAATTCCAATTATACCTTTCCAAAAATCTATGCTAATTCCCTCTATGTTATCTTTTATGATGTACACATGGTACAAAAAGTAAAGTCCAGTATGAAAATGAAAGTAAAAATAATGAGCTAAAAATATGGTATAAAGAATGGACTTATTGCCTGGGCATTACAGTTAATATAATTTAATTTACAATTATCAGAATGTGTATTCATATTATAATTTTGTTATATAGGTGGGGGTACCACTTTGTAATGTATTGTCATAGTTTGATTCCTTGATGAGTTGATTATTTTATAGAAAATGATGTTTGTCTAAAGATTTTAATATTGTATACAGAATCAATAATATTTTTGACCTTCTTTATTTATTATGTTGAAAAAGAATTCATTATTTGGGAATTTTACAATGGCAAAATGTTCCATTTATTCAAAAATTCTACTCAATTACTTACATCCATAAGCATTGTTTGTATGACTGCAGTTTTCATATTTCTATTTAAAAGTTTAGGGGCTTATTCATGAAAGGCCAAATAGTCACGTAAAGGTAAGAATTAACATTTATTCACCACTTCCCCATATTTGTCTATTCAGAAAACTCTACGATGAGTTGAATTCAAGACTAATTTGACAACTTACAACAGTCGCAGATTTACGGAGCACTTTACATGTATGTGAAAAGTTAATTTGACTATTCATCAATCACTGAAGTCTGTTGCAGTAGTGAATTCAACAGGGTGCATTGCGTTACATTTGCCAGTTTTAGTTCACCAGACTGAAGTGGCAAATTAGTGAGCTGATGGAAGGGCTCTTCTTATACTGTGCAATTGATTTCACCAGACTATGTGCTACTGGTGCAGTTGCATCTTCACTATGGGAATCCTCTGTTTAGGAAATAAGGAGTACAGCATAGCAACTGATGAGACTTCAGCAATCAAATTCTCACTTTGAATAAGCCCCAAAATATTTGCCTCTTAGCACAAACACTAAGCAAAAATAGCAGATCACTGTATATAACATACTAAGGGCGAAATTTTTTTCGGGTGTTGAGGTAAAAGAAAAAAGTTTTTGACCCTTTCGCCTGTTTTTGCTAATCTGGCAAAAAACATCAAAAAATTCAAAAATGTACTTTTCAACCATAATAAATTTCACTTTAAATTTTATACTTCCACTTTAATCCAGTTTGTAGTATTCTCTAAACTTATATTTTCTTATGGTTGTGAAATTCCAACAAATCTCTATTCCTATTAAATGGCATTTGTAATGTTCTCACTAGTCTAGTAAACTAAAACACAGAAGCCAAACATGCTGATGCTAATGAAATCTTTTTTCACAGTGCTTATTTGATTTTTCTGGTTTTTGTATCTTTATTTTTTTTTTGTCATGTCCTAATGGAGACATAACCTGTGATCACGCCACTTCATTTTACAAACCCCAAAATCAGAAAAGTTGGCACGTTGTGTAAATCGTAAATAAAA
>WMED01014778.1:0-11347 GCA_019650415.1 Pipa parva | reverse complement strand
AAAAAAAAAAAAAAAAGACATAAATATGCCTATACATTGAAACTAATGACCATCGGCTGTGCAATGTAACGCTAGCTTTCATAGAGAGATATATGCTAGAAGACAAGGGAGAAAGGGCCTGTGTAGCCTGAAACAAGTAGTGACAAAAATAAAGTCGTGTGGCATATTTCTGTTTCTTTTGCTCCTTTTTCCCCATATTCTTATTGGAATATGGAATACTACGGTGTTAGCAGGACACCTGGAAAAAGTGTGAGATGCAAATATTCGTTATAGCCAACTTTATTTTGATGCAGATATATTCTAGGATGCTTCATGATGTGTTTTTTTTTTTTTTTAAACCATGTAAAAAGTAGCGTGAAAAATGTAACATGATCAGTAAAAATAGGAATTTAAAGGGCCACTATAGTGCCAATATAACTGCACACATACATATAAAACTCTTATTCTAAGCCAATTGCTGACACAAATAGTTAAAAAAAAAATTTTGGGAAGAAATAATGCTTGCCGTTTGTTCCCTTAATTATTTTTCCTGACATTTTCCTCCCCCTCTCCTTTCTGTTCTGCACAAGTAGAAAAAGCTGCCTGACTGCAATTGGTTAAGCAGTGTGCTGACCTTTTGGCTGCATAAATTAAGGTGGAATGCAGGAGATTACAAGGGAAAGCTGACTTGTGCTCAGTAGTAAGTAGGGCAAAATGTCCAGGGGAGGGTACATGGCCAGTACCACACACACACACAAACACACACACACTTCCTTGTGTGGGGAGTTTATCAGTGCTGTGTAATGAATCATCCTGCATCACATGAAACAACTGCAGGGAAGAAATGCTTCTCACCAAGGTATAGTACTGCATATCAAAAGATGTAATCTGACTATAGTTCCCTTTTAACAACAGAGGTCATACATTAAGGAAAAGCACTGAGTAAGAGAGGTGTTATAGATGGAAGTACCACCCTGAATGCTATTTTTTGTAAAATGGTAGGAAAAATGGATATTATAAATATGCCGGCTTTTTTTCACCATGCGCATTTAAAAAAAAAAAAAAAAAAAAAAAAGTAAATTTGCTAATACCTTAGTTTTTAACTTCCTCATTAAAACATAGCCTTTAAATAATGTGCAGTAATAAAACCAACAGGATGAACTGCAGACAGAAAACAGTGTCACCTGTAAGAACATACAAAAGCAAGCTGTCTAAAGGACCAGTAACACCACAAAATAAAAGTCCTTATTTGTATTATCACAGTTATACAAATATTGAACTCTTAAATACAAACATTTTATTGCTTTGTTTATCTTTACTGAAAACCACTAAATATACTCTTGTATAAGTCAATCTCGTGTATAAGTCGAGGACAGTTTTTGGGCCAATTATTATGAAATTTACTATGACCCATGGATAAGTCGAGAGTAAAACTTGGGGTTTCTGTTAGCATAGATGTACCAAAATGACTGCTCTATCCCTGTAAGCGTTAATACCTCTTCAATACAACGAGTAAAAAAGCCAGGTGCTCAGGAGCATGAACGAACTCGAATACAACACAGCAGCAAAATACACAATCTCCAGCATTCCATGAATAGTTAATAATCTTAACTGAAACGTATGTAATTAATTTAGCTAACATTATATAAATTGACGTTAAAATTGATATAAGATTAAAAGTCAATAAATAAGTGTAAAATATTAATGAAATTCATAAGTAGATAAAATTTTAAACAATGTAAAAAAAGAACATGATAACTTAGTGTACATTGTGAAAGCCGGCAATAAAAAGTCTTAGATAGTGAAGCCATGCAGTGATGTTATGCGGCAAGAACAAATGCTATACAGAAAGGGAAGCCTTAATTCCTCTGAACAGAGTGTTCCGTTGCCTACTGAATTACATAAATGTACCTGGTAAATGTAATCATCCATGGTACAGAAAGGATCGGCAAAAGAACATGTTAGTGATGATCAATCATAATACATTTGAATTGGCTGAATCGCAACAGTGTAGACCAATGGTCGGCAAAATGCGGCTCTTTAGCCGCCTTGTTGTGACTCGGAGCGCACTGCCGAAGCCCCATCCAAGCCCCGCCCACGACTGCTCTTCTGATTGGCTATCGGTGGTCATGGGGTCGGGGGAGGCACACCTCCCTCCTCCGGCAGCTCAGAAGATAGTTATCGCCGCTGGAGGAGGGAGTGAAATGACTGTCCTCCTCAAACAAGTTTGCCGACCCCTGGTGTAGACCATCAATGGAAACAGTGTACCGTAAATGAATGAATGGTAAAGCAACAACGATCTGATAGCAACAGTTTGAAACATCAACAGAAGCCATGTAAATGAATAGGTAATAAAGCAACATTAGCCTGCACCTGTACAACGAACAGTGACAAACCATTCCAGACACCACAGTCAGTGCTGGAGGTTTGTGTCGCAGGGGGAGGGGGCCCAGAACGAGGGGCGCCAATAGAGCCAGAGCCGGCTCTGACCACAGTAATAACGGTGGAACACAACACCCTGTAAAATGAAACTTCTTACCGGTAATCGCTAGTATTATAAGGTCACAGACTCATAAGTAAAGTCACTCAATGTGTTGATCGTTTTTTGTTTTTTTTTTTGCTTTAAAAATAAACCTGACTCGTGCATAAGTCGACTACACTATTTTAAGCGATTTAACTAAAATTTCTCTATCATAAATAGACAGAATTATAATTTTTTGGAAGCACAGATTGAATATATAGTAACTATAACTGCAACTTTTATAATGCCTCTGTTACAATATAGGGACTGATGCGCGTGGCCAGAAGAGCTCAGGCATCCAAATTACAGCATGCAGCAGCTTGTGTTTTATAAACTCATGTGGACCTCTTTTCTCATGGTAAAATTTTTGGTGACAAAACAGGAGGTGGACGGCAGCAGTACTTCAAGTAAGTGAATAGGAAACTCTGCAGCGGTTGTTTGTTCGTTGCAAATGATGCACATATGATTTGTCTAAATGGTTCTAAGATAACAGGATGTTAGGGCTGGAGAGGCTCTGCTTCTGAGTTTTGTTTAGAGGCTGTTATCCTATACTACAGGATTTAAAAGGACAGTAACACCAAAAAATAAAATGTATCGAATACTTTTGTAGTTATTATAAATTCAAACTATGCTTCCAAATATTCTAAATTGTAACTCTAAATTGTGATATTTAATTTTATAATACCAGCAAACTCCTTGACAAAATGTGACATTTTAAGATCACCAAATAACAGGTAGGAATTTGCTGGAGCAAGTAAAGGGGACACAAAAAAAAAAAAACATGTAATGCTCCCCTCAGTGTGCTCTGGCCTTTCAGTGCCAAGAAAACATGTGCAGGGAAAGATGAAAGTGAAACTTTTCAGTCTGAAGTTTTTATTGCTTTAACTTTTTGTAAAAAGGCTGACCTCATGAGTGTAGGTTCTCACTGGAACGCCAAATGCTCGTGCCAGTCCAAAGTCTGCAAGTTTGATGGCTCCATCGGAATTGATAAGCAAATTCTGTGGTTTTAGATCTCGATGCAGGACACGATGAGAGTGGCAGAAAGCCAAACCTTGGAGCAGCTGGAACAAATAGCTCTGGACACAACAGAACAAATCTTGTTATTCATGGGAAAAAATAAAATCACAGAAAAAGTATATCCTACCAATGAGTAGCAGTCTTTCACAAACAATATAATTTATAATCTCTGAATGAAAACTAAATCCAGTATTACAGGATATGCTCAACCAAAATCCTATCAGCATCACAGCATCAGGCAAATATATGCGGCAACAAAGGGGCCAGAATAACAGAACACTGAGCTCTGTGATACAATGTAAAATAAATTGTAAGAAATATCTTTGATTTTGGAGGGCAGGAAAAGGGATATGCATGCCCTAAAAAATGTTCAAACCTGTTGACATTTAACTATAACCCCTCACCTTTAATTCACAGGGCAAGAGCTTACAGAATAAAGGAACACTGTAGCCAATGCTTAGAGTTTTAGTTCTAAAAAAGATGTAATAAAGCTATTTTTAAAAAAACTGAGGAGTCATGCAAATCTCCAAATTATTACAAAGCAATACAAAATGAAAACTTTCCACATAAAATGCTTTAAAAAAGAAAGGTTAATCAAATAGAAGGCACATTTCTAACTCATAGTGTAAAGGTTCATTATCTTTCTCTCTCTGTACAAATCATAGTCCACCTATGCTACTAGGCCAGACATTCTCTGTGTATTTTCTTTTGGTCAGTTGTCCAATGAGAGCTGGCATAACACACACGAATAAGTACATTTAAATAAAGAGAACAGATTCAGTATACAGTATACAGTACACAGATATAAAGCTCACCTGGGATACAATAACAAGCTATTTAGTCATTAAATAGGATCAATGCAGGCAAACCAGAGTGTAAAATTGATTTATGAATAATAACAGTAAAAGAAAGCTTAGCAAGCTTGGTAAAAGTTTTGGTAAGTTAAAAAATTTTTTAGCAAGCACAATCAAGGTTAAGCAACAAGCAATATAAATATTCTTGCTTGCTAAATATTCTTGCTTGTATACATGTTTTCCCATGTATGAAAGGGAGTTCACATTATATAACTTTTCTTTACTAGAAAATAAAAGGTTTCAAAACAAATTGAAGGCTACAGGAGCAAAAAAAAATGAATACTGCCAAACAATATGTTGTTTGAACCTGAAAACAATGTGGGATTTTTTGTAAATCAGTGTATCAATTCACATTCATTTTGATATGTAAGCCCCTCTTGGCACTTGCATGCATATGTGAGTGTGGATGGGAGAAGGCATGCATTCCATCAAGCTCATGAGCCTCTCTAGTGATAACATAGCACCTCTGCCTCATAAGATTCAACTCCTTTCTTAAGCAAGAGAATATACAAAAAATGTTACTTTGACTAGAGCCAAGGGAATGCCAGTAATATTGGAGCTGTCCATAAATTTCTTCAGATCCTGGTTGAGGAATTCAAAGACGAGGTACAACTTGTTTTCTGTGTGGATGACATCAAGAAGCCTAGGATGGAAAATAAACGGATGTGAAAGCAGAAAAAAGGCTAAAAAAAACAAGGCACTAATACATATGGTATATTCTACACATAAAAAAAAATTTAAAAAAATCCTGGATAAATTTGCTTACTTTACAATATTGGGGTGGTTGAGCTCCTTCAGGAGAGAGATTTCCCTTATGGCTGTGCTTGGAACTCCTTCTGTCTCACTAAAGTAAAGAAAAAAAAATATAACAAAATAACATTCACTGAAGTTCATATGTACATAAAAATTACTTTCATCTAAATTTTTGTTTTGTTCTACCCATTTTTATACTGTAGGCATGATTATAGGGCTTGAAAATTACTAGTTACTATTACAATTTGTGCTTCTATAAACTAAATTATTTATCTCTACAAATTGGGCTTTTAATGGCACTCCCTAAATGTATTATCTAAAGCACCACAGAAACAATGGGACTGGGTGAGGCCTTTTTAACATCATGGCTGCTAGCAGTAAATATAAAAACAGCAATAAAATTAATGTATTAACTTCAAAGATAACATTTATAATTACAGAATGAAGAACACTAGCGCTTATGAATGAGGGTGTCAGAAACAGTCACAGTCTTTTTTAGGATGGTTCCCCAGGTCAGCTGCCTGCTCTCTAGTTCACAAGTCTTGTTATTGGTGTTTAATACTGAAAAATTTGGAGTGCGGCGCTTGACTTGGATTTCACAAGAGATAAGCAGTGGATTCTTTTTAGGTACAATCCTGACATTAACCGATATTCATTTGTCCTTTTAAAAATATTTTCAGTCCAGTCTTCTGTGGTCAGACTGTTAGGGATATATAAACTCCCAACAAGAAAACATACAATAGTGTAATATTGTCAAAAAAGGTTTCAATAAGAATTAAAAATATACTCACATTTAGCAAGGTCAAATGTACTTATCAAGTACATATGTAAAGATGTAGAGTCCTCCATCGTGTTTCACCATTTTACAGGCTTCCTCAGGGAGTTGTAGTTTAGTTATATTTGAAAGGGCCATATGTACCTTTAAAAAGCCTTATATACTTTTAAAACTTAGTTTCCGTCAGGTTTTTTAACTGAAACCAGAAGTGACATCGTGTCAGCATCACTTTAAAAAGTGTGCTTTATTCGAATAGACGGTCTACTATGGGTTTTATCAGGATGGTGTAGTTTGGGGAGTGTACTAACACTGTATACATCACAAAACCCTCCCCAAACTATACCATCCTCTAAAAACCCATAGAAGACACTCTATTCCAGGGGTCAGCAACCCATGGCTCTCGAGTCAGATGTGGCTCTTTTGATGGCTGCATCTGGCTCTTTGACTGTAACTAGTGGTGCTCACATGCAAGCACCGCTCATTACAGTGTACCAGCTAATCAATGGCTAGCACTGTAGAGACAAAACTCATTCAGAGCTTCTGGGTTGCTAGCCAATCCAGAGCCGCTGACATCACTGCTTTTCCGAGTTGCTAGCCAATCCAGAGCCGCTGACGTCACTGCTTTTCTGAGTTGCTAGCCAATCCAGAGCCACTGACGTCACATATGAGGTCAGCGGCTCCGGATTCAAAAGGGCTGAGCAGAGCTGCACGTATATGGCTCTCTCAACCAAAAAGGTCACCGACCCCTGCTCTGTTTGAATAAAATACACTTTTTAATTCTTATTAAAACCTTTTTTTGACAATATTACACTATTGTTTGTTTTCTCTTTGGGAGTTTATATATCCCTAACAGCTGGTCTGACCACAGAAGACTGGACTGAAAATCTTTTTAAAAGAACAACTAGATCTCAGATTATACCTAAAAAGAATCTACTGCTTATCTCTTGCAAAACCCAAGTCGAGCACGGCACTCCAAATATTTTCAGTATTGTACGCCAATAACATTTTATTATTGCTGTATTTGAATGACTGCCAAGCCAATACAAGTTTTCATTTTTTTTGGTGTTACTGGTCCTCTAAATTTTTACAAGTGGATGTTAATGGTCCTTTAACACTCTAAGTAAAATGCCATGTTAAACAGTTGTTTAATACAGTGAGCAAAACTTTGGTGCAAAGATATTTTAAAGTTATCTATAAGACCTGTTTTTTAGACAATGACTAACTTTATATATCCAACAGGTCTCTCTTCACAGTTTTAACAGATCAGTCAGGTTGATTGAGTAGGAGTCAAGTTCATTGTTACATTAGTGTTTGAGAATAAAAACAGATTATTAGATCATATACTGTACAATCGTAAATAATTAGGTATGTGAAGCCACTGGCAAAAAATTTCAAGTTCACTATTATAAAATGTTTTCAGCATGTAATCAGCATTAAAAAAAAAACTGTAACACTCTCACTGAAAACAGAAGTGTGTGAAAATCCTTGCATGTGCTAGAACTAGGGACCCAAGAAATGCATGGCAAAGCTCTGGCAATCTCTTTTATACCCAATCAATTTTTGGAAAGAGGGAGGGGAAAAAAGACCTAGCAGTTTACATTTCTATACACGTTCATTAGACATTTGATTTTAACCTGTTTCATTGCAAATCAGGCTCTACAAGTCATGTTTTGTCTACCCATCAAGTTATATCTTTGTGGTTAAATGGGAACTAAAGGTTTGCAATGTCTACAGGTGATAACTAAAATTTGCTTTCTTTTCTCTATTGCTGCCTCCTGCCCTCTGTAAACGCTGTTCCTTTTTTATTCCACTGTGTCTTAATCAAGCAGCAACTGGAAGTGAATGCACTGAGAACACTGAGGTTTGATGGCCACTACTGCCAGTGACTAACAAATGCTACACTGGCCATCAGCCATAGAGAGCCATTTTAAATATAGAAGTATATTACAAATCCAATACTATTTAAAAGCAGGTGAAACACTCAAGCTAGTCAGAATCTATACTGCAAGTATCTCCAGGTGGTAATGTTTCAAATTAGATTCTCTTAATTCTAACTATAAAGAGGATGGAAATTCAAAAATTATTTTTTCTTACTCTCAACCACAAGCATTTTCCTAATTTTCATTGCATGTTAGTATAAGTATATACCTACTTTTTCCTGATATTATCTTCTCTTAAACAAACAAAGTTGGTTATACTAACATTTAATTCAAATGTTTTAAAAGTGCAAAGAGAATGTTCCTGGTGAAGGTAAAGGGGTATAGAATTCCAGATGTGAGGGGCACGGGTGTTTCAGGGCTTAAACATCATCACGTTCATTGCGGGGGCCAATGAGAACGATGAAGAAGGAGCGGCACGCTGGCTTCTCAGTCAGCCAGCGCACTGTGCAGGAAGCTTTGGGGGAAGCATCAGGAGTCGGCCAATTACAGCACAGCTCATGCTGTGACTGTAATCAACCGGCTCTGTAGAAGGCAAGTACCGTATTTGCCGGCGTATAAGACGACCCCCAACTTTTCCAGTTAAAATACAGAGTTTGGGATATACTTGCCATATAAGACTACCCCTCTTCCAATGCAAATCCTGCTTGGATTGGTCAGCTCTCCCTTCCTGCCCAGCCCTCCCTGTCTCCAAGATTATCAGAGCACCATCACATTGTGCTGCCCCTACAAGCCTTACCCTTTGAAGGAGGGGAGCACTATCTTAGTGCTCACCCCCCTCCTTTTCTCTCTCCTTACCTAGCTCCTCTGTTGCCCAGCTGTCTGTGCTGTACGCTATAGCGTAGTGATGGCCAACCTTTTGAGCTCGGTGTGTCAAAATTTGCCAAAAAATGAGCATAACTCAGTTGGTGTGTCACTTTGAGAGAAATCCATGATGTTTTGAAGGAGGAGCAACTCTCCTACTGAGAGTGCACCACGATGCATGTCAGCAAAAATGTCTCGGCGTGTCATAGGTTAGCCATCACTGCTATAGCGTTTCCTCTCCCCAGCAATGATTAAACTTCCTGTCGCTCACAGGAAGTTACATCAATGCTGAGGAAGGAATGCTGTAGCGCTCAACACAGACAGCCGGGCAACGGAGAAGCTAGGCAAGGAGAGAAAAAAGTGATACCCGGCGTATAAGACGACCCCCAACTTTTCAGATGATTTTCAGGGGTTAAAAAGTAGTCTTATACACCAGCAAATACAGTATTTTAACACTTGTTTTTTTATTTTTTCACTTTAGGTCTCCTTTAAGGGGTTAATTCAGGAAAGATCGAAGTCCCTTGCGAAGCTTCTCATCACTTTGCCGAGTCGGGTACGCACCATCTGGTCTCCTGCAAGCGGAGATCAGCGAACGCTTTAAAGGTACTTCGGCCCAGCGAAGCGCATCGAATGGTTGCCTCGCCGAGCTGAAGTACCTTTAAAGTGTTCACTTTTCTCCGAGTGCAGGAGACCAGTGAGCGCGTACCCGACTTGGTGAAGTGAGGAGAAGCTTCGCAAGGGTACTTCGACCTTTCCTGAATTACCCCCTAAATGTTAAAAGGAGAACACTGTAAATGATTTGTTTATTTACAGAGAACAGAGAGATTGGCAGGAAGGCTGTCCCCTCTGGGGAGAGAGCATTCTGGCAGCAGAATTTAGAATAGGCTAAAGTGGGGAGAAGTAGGAAACTGGAAGGCCAGATAGAAGAACATAGCAATAGTCCAAGTGGGATAGGACAAGAGCATGTTACCAATGGAGTGAGAGAGAAAGGGGAGGATCTTGTTAACATTGCGAAGGAAAAAAACGGCAGGTTTTAGCAGTGTTAATACTTACTTCTGAGTTGAAACAGAATTTAGAGATATAAATGTTAAGGCTCACTAGACTAATGTAGAAAAAGTTTTCAACTAAATCCTCCTATGCACAACCTACTGAATTTCATTAGAAATTTTATAGCATTTATTAAAAACTTGTCACTGGCAGTGGCAACTATGCTAAAGATTGAAAAGCGCATTATTCTCATTGGAAGACAGTCCATAAGCCTGCTCAAGTAGCCAACCCAGGAGGGTAATTATTGCTTTCTATACAACTGTAGATAATACATATTCATTAAGTGCTCCAGTAAGCCAATCAGGCTGCAACCATCTAGCACAGCGGTTCTCAACCTTGTTGAGACCGCGACCCCTGGCGCTGACGTCACGCGCCGATGTTCAGGCTCAACGTAATCACGTACGCACATCATGTGATGACATTCATGGCAGACATCACCATGCAGGAACAGTTATAAAAAGGGACCTGCGATCACAACCGGGCTCCACAGTGGTTCTCGACCCCTGTGAGATGGTCGCGACGTACATTTTGAGAACCGCTGATCTAGCAGCTGTTTTGAGATTCATCTGAAGCAGCAGTCAACTTACTATTATTCCCCAATTGCTGTCTGTCTCTTAAAACAACGCAGGTTTAATAACGCAACAGCAAAAAAGTAATGGTCGTCAATATATTTAGAATTTTATTTTATTTTTTTAAATAGAAAAGGCCAGTGAGGACCCCTGGTGTTTAGCAAAGCAATATTCATAAAATGTGCAGCAGTTGTAACATAATTCAGTTTGGATACAAGCAGCAAGTATTCCCGTCAAATAGTATTATATAAGGCCACTTAGTGCTGGCAATAGTGTCCCAGTACAGTCACGGAACTGGCAATCATAACTTTCCCGCTTCCGCCAACGCTAGCGCCTCAGGACATGAATAACAAGACCACAGTAACCTCCGGGAAGACTCACGTGTCCAAACGTATCTTTTTTAGCGCTACCACTTCACCGGTCTCCCTGTTGCGAGCCTTGTACACCACCCCGTATGTGCCTTCGCCGATCTTTTCCACCTTCTGAAAGTTATCCATGGCAGAGAACCCGAATTTCACATTCAGTCCCCCCCCCGAAGGTAGACCAAAAACCGGCTTCAATATCGGGGATCTTACTTCCGGGATCCCTACAAAGCTGCCTCCAGTAAAGTTCCCGCCACCTCGATGCCACGCCCACAGGCATTCTGATTTGTTGTCGCCTTGCCCAGTCCCAGTGGATTGGTGATGTAATTCAGTCCCTCAGAGAGAGTCCGGTGTGCTTGGCAACGTCACAGTGTTTTGGTTGTGTTGTGAGTGTGAGACGGTGGGTGGGAAACGTGCTGGTTAATCACCAGTGGTCTGCCTTAGTTCAGAGTGTACAGGGGTCTGCATGCCTACAGACCTGGTACACTCATTTATCATGTGCAGCAATGCAGTGCTTGGATTTTAACCATGTTCATGTCACCTGTACTTTTCTTACAGAACATATTTAGATTAGATTATCTTTATTGTCACGGTATAAGTATAGGGCATATAAATCAGCAAAATTACATTTGCGTCAATATACAATCTGGAATAAATGGGTAAATATAAATAAATAGTACATACATGAAGTGCATTTAGCGGTTAAGTAAAAAGAGTAACAATATACAT
>WMED01014777.1:0-13894 GCA_019650415.1 Pipa parva | reverse complement strand
TAAATGTCAAGGTTATGTAGTTTGAGTAATAATTGCTGAACTCATGGAAAGATTTAAAGGCATAATTCATTCTTAGTCTAAAAGTCCATGTAGAAAGAATATATGAGTCCATATAGATATTTAGGCCAAATGCCAGTCCATAAGCATGTCCTTTGGGTAAAATATATGAAGTCCAAAAACATATCCATAACATTTCTCTCATGTGTTTTGGGGTGATTATGGGACGGCCAATGGATGAAAAGGGAGTGGAAGAGGTACTTCACCATACTTTACTAAAGGTGCCAAATTCGGATTCCCCCAACATAGATTCCCGTCTTCCATCCTGGCTTTGGTCCGAACAATACATCATCACAACACCTCATAGATGTTGAGTAGATGGAATAAATTAAAACTCCTCTCTCGCCAACAGAGATGACTCATCGAGGGAAAACATTGAATGGGACATCATCCAGCGAAAACATGGAAGAAAACAACATAATATCAGTGCAAGGAGCACAATAATAGAACACATAGCAAGCCCTATCTGCATAAGTGTAGATTGCCAATTATTAAGCCAGTTAAATATGGGACCCCAGGGGTGATCTATACCTGAGTTCTTTTGTAGTCTGCTGGAGAGAGAAGTAAGACCTGCTAATGCCCCAGAAACACTCCCATCAGGGGCAGTATTAATGGGGATATAAATACAGCAAGTGAGGTCTATCACAATACAGACACCATCTGTTTTGTCAAGGATCATATCCAAGACCATGCAATTCTGGAAAGCCATAGTGGAAGTGGGGCCTAGCTGCTCAACAACCCCTCTTAAAACATCTCGAGTGTAATTAAAAAACTGCTGTTGACTATAGAATAGGTAATTGATCCATACCACATTTTTATTAGTAGTCACCTGGGGAAAAAGCGACTCAAAACCAGCTCTGACTTTATCCCTGGCCTTAAAATCTTCCGGGACTCCCCGGGGGACTCCAATGGTATCTATATGCACATGGAGGTCAAATGAACCCTTGAACCTCTCTTTTATAACAAGATTTTTCTTTATAGTCTTGGTCACCAGGTGGGAGAATATGGAAGGCATAAGGATATAAACCATTACAATTTCCTGTTTTGACTCCATCCCTACTTATTTCTATGTAGGCCTGGTCTGTGTCCAGGGGTTGTCTAATAGTCGCCCCATTCATACAATAATATCCCATGGTACTCCTTTGTTTCCAGTCTGAACATCCTGACTAATCTGTACAGAATTGTTGGGATCTCTGGAGCCCCCAAGATATATATACAAAGGTTATTCTACTCTCAGCTTGATAAATTTCCTCACATTTTTTTAATTGGCATATATTAATATGGAACTCATATGTTAGGGGCAGATTGAACCAGAGGACATTAACACCCTCTATAATTTCAATTTTACCTTCATGAAAGGAGGCTTTCTGGGGTGGTTGTCTCCCTGGTTCCCTACATCCTCTGACTTAGGCTTCAAATAAAGGGCATGGGCCCAGTAAACCAACAATAAGCCTACCCGTTTAGGATGACGATGGCCAATCCACCTTTTTACAATAAAAAGCGTGGATCCATGTTGGTCTTCCTTCGAGTTTTACAGAAGTACTGGTGACTAGCAGCACTTAGTATGGGCCATCATAGCGAGGTTCCAAAACCCTCTGGACGTGTCTCTTTAACACCACCCAATCACCAGGCTCTAGGGAATGGCCTCTGTCCAGTGAGATTAGATCTGGAATAGAAGAGGAAACTCGAGAATGCAGTGGGGTGAGCTTGGGCCTGGAGGCTGGACACATACCAAGCTAGTGACCCATGCTGCATTATTACGGTACTTGCTATGGAAAATACAAGCCTAGTCCAGGCACGAACCCAAACAATATTTCATAAGGACTGAGACCATATTTCTGATGAGGCATGTACTATTCTGAGGCCTGTAGGGGGTGTGCAAAACTTATTTAACCCCTAAAGCCTCCATTACCTTTTTTTATCACTTCCCCTGTGAAATGGGTACCCCTATCACTTTCAATGGTCTCGGGTACCCCAAACCTACAAATTAATTTACTGACCAGTTTCTTTGCTGTTGCCTGTGCTGTAGCCTTAGCCACTGGGTAAACCTCGGGCCAACCTGAGAATAGATCTACACATACTAAAACATATTCCCAGGTACCAGACTTAAGTAGTTGGATATAATCCATCAGTAGGCACTACAAAAGGGTAGTGAGATTTAGGTACATATTTTTGAGGCACTTTGGTCATGTGACCTACATTGTTTAAGGCACATCTCATACAGCTTTTGGGTGTACCTAGTCGCACATACAGTAAATCCTGGACAGTACCAGGATTGACCTGCTAAATCACACATAGCAGTAACACCATGGGTTGCCTGGGCTAGTATTGGGTCCAGGGCCCGTGGGAGACATAACTTGCCCTGAACTCTTAACAACCCTTCTTAATCAGTTTGTGCCTCGTGAGTTACCCAATTATCCCTTTCGGATGGTCCTATCTGTTCCTGGAACTTTTTTCCACATTTCCACAGACAGGGGTTTCCCTTCCCTGGATTTAGGGGCACAAGTCATAACTGGGACACAAAGACTTTGAGCTGCAACTTTAGCTGCCTTATCTGCTCTATCATTACATCGGGCTTCTGCAGTTTCTGCCCTACTGTGTCCTTTAATTTCAATGATAGCCACTTTAGTGGGTAACATTAGGCTATCCATTAATACTTGAAAAGCCTCAGCCTTTTTAATGGCCTTACCAGCAGAAGTGAGGAAAAAACCTGGCTCTCCATATGAGATCATAGTCATGTGCTATACCAAAAGCATAATGGGAGTCAGTGTAAATATTAGCTGTCTTGCCTTCTGCTTGTTTACATGCTTCAGTGAGGGCCTTAAGCTCAGCTTCCTGAGCTGACATGTGAGGTGGCAAAGGTTCTGTTTTAACTACCTCATGTAGGGTTGTGACAGCATATCCACCATCCAAAATGCACATCAGAATAGAATGCGTAACTGGCTTAAACATGGTCCCTAACAAAACTATATGTCAGTGGTCTTACCTCCAGCCAGACTACCCATCTCAGTACAGCCAAATATGGTCTAGGAACTTCTGAATTGTTGTCCTGTTTACTCTCTTTACAGAATAGTTTATGACAATTATCTGAAAGTAAACTCAAAAACTTAAATTAATACACCTTAATTATCTTGATCAATATATCATCCCCCCCTTTGAAATTAGTGGAAAAAATAAAACTGAGTTCATTACAAATTAGGCTTATACCTTATTTATAGAAATATATAGCTAATTGGGTAAGGCATAGTATCACTATAATAAAGATCACACATAACAAGTTATATATATATATAAAAATAACAAAAAACAAAATGAAGTGTATAGATATGTCAACTATTCCCAATAAAGGGAGCATGCTGGGTATAAAAGCTCATATTAGTTTAAGTATAATAATTATGAAAAATAAACATTAATGTTAACAAATAGAATATAAAAACTAGTCTGATATCTCAGACTAACAAAGATGTATATGTGATTATATATACAAGTTTTTATCCAACCTAATATAGAATGTTATAAGACTATTTAATTAATATAAAAGATACTGGATATATACTGTATATAAAATAAATATATAGAAATAGGAGATATACTTATCTCCACTTTTAAATATATATAGTATATACTAATATCTGGTAGAAATAATAATAAAAATAATAGTCAGGTTAACTGATGGTAAATTTGCGGTGAGTATACAGGTTAACTGATTAGTATTATAAAAAGTACTTAAAGTACAAATTGGTACAGACTATAGAAATAAAACTTTTTAAGGATGGGTTTTTTTTCGGGGTGTATATGCTTTAGAAACATTATAAAGAATAGATAACCACTATTATTTTGGTTAGATTTAGCTTGCAAAAATTTGATTAAGAGTTTTTTTTCCCTCTCCCTGTGTTTTTGAATATTACTGTGAAGATAGAAAAGGTTAGAAAGGAGGGGTGGAATTTTAAAGAGGGGAAAAAAATACATGTAGATAGAACAACTTAACCTAATAATTATCATAGAATATTAAATTTTATAGTGCGAAATGAACAACACAACATCAAAACAATGGGATCACATTTTTTCATATAAATTTGGACAAAAACCTGACCTAAAAATAAATAGTCATATGAAGAATTAAACAATTTAAAATAAATTTTAGGGATCCCTTTTCTCTAAGTGCACACCTTTAATATTCAGATATTAACTTATATATAAAACCTAAAAGTTTTACATTTCTTTCTTGGTTTTCCTTTAAGAAACTGTTTAATCTTAATTTAACGAAAAACCAAAAATATTATAATTATTCTACTACATTGATATATTTAACAGTAAAAGGGTATATCAGAATTATAGTCACCAGTTGACTTAATTTTAATGAATGACGGCACATTCATTGCACAATTGACAATTGGCTATAGTTCTAATTTGATTCCTATAAAAACTTTGAAAGTTATAATACTATTGTGTATACAGTTGCATTAAGCAACCGGCATAATAATCAAAACACACAAGAAAAAAAATAAGAATGAGTTACCAATTGTCCCTCCTTAATAAATGCAGCACAAATCAAGAGAATTACTGCTAATGTTTGTTCAATACTAGTTTGGAAATCCAGATTCAAACTGTCTATGCCAATGTCATTCAGGTGTACACTATCCTTCCTTAAAAGCCTTTTGTAGTCCTTTTCCAGTTCACTATGTCTAATTGCTATACTCCCTATTCTCCTTATAAAGGTTGAAATAGACCTGTTTAGCCTTGTCTTACATTTTCAATAGCTTTATGGCTCCTTGCTCCCCTCTACACTGTCCTTGATACTATCTCTGACCATATAATAGTCAGGGCTGGTATCAATTTAAGACACCTTTGGAGATCTTGCTTTATTTGAGAGATTAAATTTATGGTTTTTACTTTAATTAGATCATTACCCCCTGCATGTACTAATAGAATTATGGGGCCAGAACTCAAACTTTTTATTCTCCTCACCTCAGGGATAATTTGTTTCCAACAAACACCTCTAATGCCTCTCCATGTTAATTTAACCACTTCAGGAGAGATACTTAAATTTTTCCCATAAGGCTGGGATACTGCTCTTTTCTCTGCCCAATAGATATAAGAATGCCCCAGTACACTTACTATTACCTGTTTCTCACTTTCTCTTTGTTACTGTGTTTTGTAAATAACTGGTACAGTTACAATATGTAGCTAATTAGGACTAGTCAGGGGAATAAAATCTGTGATACATAGTATGTATTTATTCATTTATATAGCACTGATATATTATGGAAAGCTTTACAGAGATTCATCATTCATGTCAGTCCCTGCAATGTGGAGCTTACAATCTACTGTCCCTATGCATTCACACTCACAATTAACCTAAGTATTATGGTGCGGGGAGAACATACAAACTCCATGCAGATGAAGTCCATGGTGGAACTGAACCCAGAACCCAGTATTGCAAGGCAGCTGTGCTAACCACTGAGCCACTACATTGCATACATTGGTTCTGTCTTCACCACTTTCCTCCTTTGTGTAATGCATCTCTTGATTATATATACTATTGTCCTTGTATTTTGTCAAAAAATACTTTATACAATTTAAATAACCCAAATTCACCTAAGTGCTTTTAGAAATTGTACAAAATTGTACAAAATGCTTGCCTAAACACATCTTTCCTTGATTGTTATAGTCAAGTAGAAATCAGTATTTTGCCTAACTTATATGTCAGGTTAAATCTTTGGAAGTCACAAAAGTAAGTAGTAGATCTGCTGAAAATATACTTAGCTGAAATGACTTGCTGAGTAGATATTCATTGTTGAATTACTAAATTATTGGAGTTATTCTGTATGTTATTGTTATTTTATTAAAGTCCCTCCATTATTATTTTTTCCATTAATATATTTTTACATTGAACTGGAAGGGTAATATTTTTTCATAATGAATGCATACTGTATATGTATAATTTTATTTATAAGGCACCACAAATTTACTCTGCTGTACAATTCAGCAATACAAGTACAGTAGAGACATGGGAAAAGTGCATTAAACAATACGAGTAAAATATCACAAGGATACTTCACTTTAAGTGCTAGATTGCGGTTGACATAAAAGGTTGGAGGTCCCTGCCCCGTAGAGCTTACAATCTAAGTGGGAGGATGACTTACATACACAAATAGGACAATAAGAGCTGTACAATGAGTTAAGACAAGAGAGTATAGGTGATACCATTTATTAGCTAACCAGAAGATGTAGAATGAGTTGAGATATAGGTCAATAAATACAAATAAATAGATCTATAAATACAGATATTAAACATGAATAAATAAAGATAAAATAAAATATATACATAAAATCAATAATAAGGATTAGTGTTAGTGCTCCGAAAGATAGGACTTCAATTTGGTTTTGAACGTGGAGAGGGAATGCTCCTGGTGAAGACAAAGGGGTAAAGAATTCCAGAGGTGGGGGGCAGAGAGAGAAAATCAGAAGAGCAACCTTATAGCAGTTTATCTCTTGTCTCTGTGCTTAATATCCTAAGTAAATATGGTGCGGTGAACATGTAAGAGAATATAAATAAATACATTATCAAAAGTATACATTATTCTTAACTGCTTATTTTTTAAATGCTTGAATGTAATTGTTGCAAACCATAAGAATAAGGGGGTTATTCTCTAAAGTCCAAATTCAACTGTTGAATTCTCAAAAAGCGGATTATTATAGCAAATCCACGACTGCAAAAATTCTCCCATTGTAAAGTTGTGACTGCGACAATTTTAAAGTTGCGTCTGCGACAATATTTCTATAGGAAAGTCACGACTGCGACAATATTCTTATTATAAAGACGCGACTGCAACAGTCTATTGTGACTGTCTTTAGCTGGCGAATTCACACCTTAACGCAACAATTCGTATTTTAGAGAATAACCCGCTAAATCTTCTTCAAGATGTTAGCCCTCTGTGGTACACAGAGGTCTACCACCTAGATGCAGATTTATTCTGCATTGCTATTGTATTATACAGTAAGTAAAAAATGTTGATCATAATGCCCTTAAAATTCCTACTCCCAAAAAATTGGCATTCACAGAATATACAGTATATTTCTCCACAATAGCAAAAAATGTAACATTAACATTTTTTACATTTTCTAACACTATTATCACATATTAACTCTAGTCACATTTTTTCTTTTTCATTGAAAACAAAGAATGTCATTTCTTTTATTTTTTCATCTTTGAATTCAAGTAGAGGACTTTGCATATCTGTATTTAGGTGCCAATGCAGATTCTTAGTATAAATCTTAGCATGACAGCATGAAAACTGTAAATATTTTAAAATAAATTAAAAATGGAAACAGACAGTTAAAATGCTTCTGAAAGAATTTTGTCCATATCACATCTCCCAAAGCAAGTGTAACTTTTATGATTGACACAACAATGCAGAAGCAGACACCATACATTTCTGGATAACATTTCTGCAGAAACCTTTTCATGGAGATGACTTGTCACTGCATCCTTTCACCAAAGACTTATATCCACAAACAAGCTTTTTCTTGAACATCAAGAAGCCTCATATCTCTGCCTTTTCCCATATTTTCTTTAGCAAACATAATTACTGAAGCACTTCAAAGAAAATCCTACTCTCCACTTGACTTTAAAATAATCCCATGTTTTCCTTAGAGCATTCTGGGTAAATGACATAAAGCAGGATCTTGTCCTGTTGTCTGTCTTTTTTCACATTTTTTTTTATTAGAAACACTATCCTAAAATGGTTTTGTCAGGTTAAAAAAAAAAAAAAAAAGACTGGCTTGGCCACATATTTACACAAAGTTATGTATATCATCCTACTGCTTATTTTTTTTAATTTATTTTTTAATGGTAATTATCATTGCTACAAAAGACTGAACACATCTTCATGTTTAATAACCATGGAAAATGCTTATAGAAATAAGAATTCAGTCTTATTTTCAGTTGTGCCATTTTGATGAGCTTTTTTGATTGTTAATAATTTTTGCCATTAATGAATGTCAGTTTTTTTGTGCTTTCATTTAACTCATTACTGCCACTGAAAAAGACAATATATTGCATATGTAATATATATTGGCAGATATTTTTTTTATATTTTAAAGCATATTAATTGAGGAAATAAATTAAGCATGGATAGTATGTTCCATTTAGTTAAATTAAAAAAATACAATCAATTTTGGATTACTTTATCTCTTTTATTCATAGAAATATAGGAAATATATGAAGATACCGTCCTTGCTGAAATTAAACAGAATGCCCCAGTGCTGCACAGCAAAAATGATAACAGTTGAAACTCAGTGCCTTTCCCAAGATGTATCTGTTCCACCTTACTGAAGTACGAAAAATCTGTGTTATATAGGTGTGATATTAACTGTATTTGCAACAGAACTCTATTATAAATGTTGGAAACAATGGAATCCAACATTGTTCAATTGCTATTTTAGAACTCTTTAGGGAAAGCTATAAATAGCTCTAGTGATGTTATATATGTTTTAAGTCCAGTGTTCTCACTTTAAGCTTAATACTATCACATGTGCCAGCTCTAAACCCAGTTGATATTTCCCCCTTTTTCTTTGGACTGATTTTTACAGCCCATGGTTGTTAGCAAACTTTGTAATGGGGGTTCCATATTCCCAATGACTGCAGAAAAGTGTCCTTAATATAATTTAGAGAAGAAGCATCGGACTGACCCAAAGCTTTGTTAGGATTGGAAAGCAAGTATAACTCCACTGAATTGCTACAGAATTGGCATACCTAATAAACATATTAAAGAATTATATGAATAGTTGTCACAAAGAAACATAGGGGGGAATTCACCAAAGTGCAAGTGAGGTGCGGATCCTTCGCCTCACTTCGCACATGCTGTTATACACTCGCTGATGTCCTGCACACGGACATCAGTGAACGCTTTAAAGGGATTCCAGTCTCGGCGAGACCACTCGAGTCACCTCGCCGAGACTGGAATCCCTTTAAAGCGCTCGCTGATGTCTATGTGCAGGACATCAGCGAGCGCATAACAGTCAGTGCGAAGTGAGGCAAAGGATCCGCACCTCACTACGCACTTTGGCGAATTCCCCCCATAGTCAGCAGAAAAGAAAACAACATTGCTTTATTTAGTCTTCCCATAAATGGAAAAAGTTACTAGTCAGGATCCCCAATGCAGGATATGCATTGGTCTCCTTCCCACAAGCTTAGTGCTGTCTCCCCCCTGCAGCGCCATCACTGGGAGTACCTGGAGCATCAGGGCTGAGTTGTTACCACTATGATTCCTATTGTCATGCTGGGGCTTAACACTGGAATGACTATTGCATGTTTTCATAACCCACTCTGTAAAGAAGCGGTTCCTTTTATTTCCTTCATATGTTCTCTAGTTCTTTAATCTGTGTTTGGAAAATGCTTCTCACATCCTTGTGATATAAAACCTTATCCTTGTGATATTATACTTGTATAGTGTAATGCACTTTTCCCATGTCTGTATTATATTTGTATTACTGAATTGTACAGTGCTGCGTAAATTTGTGGCGATTTATAAATAAAATAATACATACATTCATTAATGTGGTCAATTATCTGCATATATTTCAATGATTCTATTATATAAGTACTTCTGAATAACCCCCTAAATCTTTTAACCTCAAGGTCTATCTCCTCTGGAGCAGCTGCTCTGTCTAGAAGTCCATATAAACTTCTTCTTTAATATCACCCATTGATAGAAGGTTAAGGCCAGAGTCACACTGGCGACCATGTAGATGAGCTAAATTGTATTAAGGCTCATTATTGCAAAAAAAAAAAAAAAAAAAAAAAAAAAAAAAAGATCTGCCCCTAAGGAAAGAATAGATTCTATTTTTCCAGCTCAGCTACAAAATATCCAGTGTGACCCTGGCCTAAAAGCTGAATAACTGATTGGTGAGCTGATACAGTAGCTTCTTGTCATGTTCATTTTTATCTTACTCACATAAGAGTACAATTTTTTGCACCTCATAAAATAAATTTGTATTTTTTTGCAGCTAGTTTTAATATGGGCTTATTTGTCTAAAGACTGAACATTATTTTGTGTTAATCTGCAAAACAATACTTTGGATTTGCTTTATGTACAGCAATTATTTTTCTTCATGACACTTTTTAATTTAAAATTTCTGTTATTCCTTCAATTTGATAGTAACTTATTATTAATCAATCAAAACATTATCATTTTCTGCCATACATGCCTGCAGTTGCTAGACTTTAATTACAGAGTGCATGTTGCACTGTTTACTGTCTTTTATACAAATTAGATAGATTTGTACATAACAGAATTGTAAAGAACAATATTCTGTACACGTGTATAATTATTTAATACCTTGTTCTCTCTGAATCAATAACCATTTAAACTAGCAGAACAATAAATCTATTTTGTGTAGAGACTCTAAGGTTTACTTACTAGGGGGTGCACTCTGTAAAGTAATTTGAGCACAAGTCTATAAACAGAGATATAAATATATATATATATATATATATATAAATATATATATAAAATATTTTAATACAATATATAATTCATATACATATTCGTATACTGTAAATATAAGACTTTGTTAGAGTAGTTATACTTCAACCTTTATGTAGTAACATCAGTAACATAATGGGTGAAATTTCTTCAACTCGGAAAGACAGCACTCAATCTTTCTGAATTTATAACGCGAGATCTTGCATTGTTCTCATGAGTTTTTTTGATTTTTCAATATTGTGTTTTGATATCTTGATTTTTCAATAAAAAGGCAGCCATACTATGAATGTAAAGTATGACTAACTTTCCATCAAAAAATTTTAAAAATAGAGATTGAAACATTGAAAAAACCTCACTAGAACAATGCAAGATCTAGTGCGATAAACAGAAAGACCAAGAGCGGTCTTTCCAAGTTTAATAAATTTCCCGTCAGCCTTTTAACAACTCCCCTTTTTTAAATAAGCTCTATGGTTTCTGAATGGTCCTTTTAGATGCTCCTGAAACCAGTGACTTTGGGTTCTTCTAAAGAGTAAAATGTTGTATAGAATAAAATGTTGCACAGAAGAGCAGGGAGCCAGAGGGATGTTTACAAATGAATCATCTCAACAAGTGTCACTCATATCCCCATTCATCACTAGGGACTCCCAGTAAAACTGCATAGAAATCAGAAGTACTGCATTTAATACAAGACAATCATTTCTTATTTTGAATTAATGCAATAGTGATGCAATCAGTATAGTAAATCTACCTCCCCACAGGTCTACCAACATGGGAGTATAGGGGATACCGCTGTGGCATTTCACCATCCAGTCAGTCACATGTAGACCAATTGACCAATAAAACTGATGGCCTACTGGGCATTTAACAATTTAATTGGGCATTTTGCAGTGTAAAGTAGGCATGCAAAACAGCACAAAGTAGTTCCTCATTTTGTCTCACTCTTTAAATTTGGGGAAAATTTACAAAGCTTCAGTAAATGCATTTTGGACTTTTCGATTTATTTCAATTGACTTTCTTTCAAAAAAATTCTCTGTGCTCAAAAAATAGCAAATTTCTTAAAAAGCAGGGAAACAAATTTGATTAGAATCAAAATGAAACAAAAAAACACCTAAAAACACATTTAACAATTAGTTACTGCTGCAATAATCCTTAGCGCACCAGTGACTAAATTATATTGCTATAATAATCCTTAGCGCACCAGTAACTAAATTATATTGCTACCGTATATTTAGTGATGCTGCACCACGAATCCCCCCTACAGTAAGTGGGTCCATAAGACCCCCACAGCCCCCCAACATCACCCCTCCATCTAGTACTACAAATCTATATCCAGCATGTAAACTGTTAATTTGAATAAAACACAATTATTGCCGTAGCATTACTATAACTATTTTAACAGTAGAGCTATGGAAATAATGTTTTTACTTAAATTAACCCAATCTATTGAGGGTCTTAGGACCCCTACACTGCTCCAACACTGCTAGGCTAAGTGGGGAGGTTTGCTAATGTTGGAAGTGGTTTCCTAGTAGCCACTTCCCTTCATCCTACCCAACTGCTACTGTCTCTGTGGGGTAAGGGGGCACAAACATTCGCTGGCCACCAGGGGAGGGGGAAGGGGAGGAGTAGCTCCCACCTTGCACATAGGTCAGAAGAAGTGCCAGGGAAACTGGTCTCAGGAACCCCTACTATGAATGTTTAGGACCCCCTACCCCACAGGGACATCAGGTTAGGGGCTAGAGGAGCAGCACCATAGGATCTGTAGTAATCCTCTGACCTTGCATAGAACTGGGAGAGGGTGGGTGGATAAGTAAAGGACACCTTCATTTTACTTAAACAAGTCCCCCTACCCCAAAGTTTCAGGGGTGTAGGGGGAAGGGAAGCATTAGAGATCCCCCCACCTAGCCTAGAGCTAGGTAGGAGGGTGATGTTGGATCAGTATGGGGGTCCTGGGGACACCCACTAGATTGTGTTCATTTAAATAAAACAAATTATTTACATAGTGCTACTCTTACAGCATTATTTAATTTAACCCTTTAGTTGCCATTTAATTATTTTAAATGGTTTTTAATGTAGCTTATAGTAGTTTGATGTTCGTTCTGATTGGTTTGTATACATTATTGCAGTTAGTGCTTGTGTTAGATACTTTGCTGCCTTTTTGTGTAGTTGTGTTAGTTTAGTAACAGTGTGCAGCTTTTGATGTGTTAGATCAGGTTTTTGAAAGTTAGTGCTGCAGTTTAGCATAGAGGTGAATGGTTTTTGCCAGGTCTAGGGAGGCAAATCATCTTGAGCAATAAGTTTTAGCTTAGCTGAGCAGAAAATGTTTATTAAATAGTGCTTGAGCAATATCAATTCATCGATATTTGAATATCGCTCTAAATAGGCGCTAACATAAAATATAGCATTACTTTTTTAGAACTTTTCGAATTTTTACCCTCTTTTTGACCATTTTGATCTTTATCAATTTCCCCCAATTTATATAGGGACATGTATTCAAAACATCCTATAACAAGGGGGTTAGTGAAGGGAAACAGGTCTGTGTACTCTAGATCATGATACTCCTAGGGGGTAATTCATCAAAAAGCGAAGTGAGCTACGATCCGTCAGCTATGTAAAGCTGTGCTTGCACAATGTAGGGTTTTATGGGGGATATCAAGGTTGTGTTACTGAAACCTAATCCAGGGCTGTGCCTCCGATGTGAAAACCAAGGCTGTTCAAGGGCAGCACAGGGATGAGTCATTTCAACCAAATAATCAACACATTTATTCAAAGTGAAGTAGTTCCAGTTAATTACTGCCACCCAACATAAACATATAACCTTGGATGTATATTTTGCAGCTTTTGGCAAGTATTTCAATGCATGTTAAGTTGTTTTTAAAGCAAAGTCTGTTTTTCTGTATGTTGAGTCAATGGGCCTGAAAATAGAACAATCTAGAGTTATATTGTGTTTTTTTTTTTTTGTTAATGGCAATTCATTGCAACTCATTACTGCACCCAACTACATACCAGCAATGCTAGGCAGCCTGACACTTACTAACTGGTAATGTGAAGCAATTGCTAACCAATTGAGGGGGGAATTCAGGATAGTTCAAAGTGAGGTGCGGAGTGTTCGCCTCACTTTGGACTGTCTGATATGTGCTCGCTGATGTCCTCGTGCAGGACATCAGCAAGCGCAGATCAGTCAGTCCGAAGTGAGGCGAACACTCCGTACCTCACTTCGGAGTATCGTGAATTCCCCCCTGAATTTACCAAACTACATTTCTATTCTAACAAACCATTTATATATATACCTACATTGGGGAAAAAAAGTATTTAGTCAGTCACCAATAGTGCAAGTTCCACCACTTAAA
>WMED01014776.1:0-12177 GCA_019650415.1 Pipa parva | reverse complement strand
TCTATCCACAGTAAAGGGACATCCTGGGTTTTCATTAGTGGTCACACACCTATGTCCCTGGAAGTGGATCCATTTGCTGGGGTGCATCATTTAATGTGCAAATACATGCTATGATGTATTGTGCTGTCAAACATACTATTGGCCAGTTGCAAAATTAGCAAGATGGAATATTGTTAAGGGAGTTTTGTTTTACATAAAAACATTTGAATCAAGAATAGGGAGAATAAATAAGGCCTGTACCTTTAACTGAAGTAAAAATAAAGGCCTTGGGGAGCAAACATCTACCTAAATGAAAAATTGCCTTGCAAGTTGTAATGACAGGGGTACAGAAGCAGTGGACCCACCCAAGGGCCTTGGATCTCAGGGGGCATGGATGGGCACAAAGATTTATATTCTGCATTAAAGAAACTAAACATGAACTGCACTATTAAATGGGAAAAAACTAATCCCACATGCAAGGATTAAAGGATATAAAGGATAGAAGAAATGAGTTCTAATTGGGGCCACTGATGTTTGGGTAGTTATGCATCTATAAGAAAGGAAATCAGAAAATTATGGACAAAAGAATCAACAAGAAAAACAACAGTAAAGGGCTCTTACCCTGCTTTAGCCACCTTGATGATACCCTCCTATTTTTGTGTCCAGGTCTCCCTCCCATTCAGACCTTTAGGGCATATATATTCATTCTCTTGTTTCAGTCACTGCCTATTGTAATTTACTTTACTTGTGTTTTATTGAACATTTCTCCCATGTATTTATTATAAATGTATGGTTACATTTTTCAGTGCTGCATGACCTTGTGATTTATAAATAAAAATATCCATGCACAGAAATACTGTAACGATTCAGTACCAAGATGGTTAGAAGTAGGAGGATGCTGGCGTATACCACACTGTCCTTGGCACTAGCTGACTTAGGGCGCGGAGTCTAAGGTACTCTCCGGTCTTCACCTTTAACCCCCGCAAGGGGGTACTGGACTCAGCTGCCGAGAGTACCCAAGTCGCGGCCCCTAAGCCAGCTGTACAGTGGTGGTAAGGATACGGACTGCAGACTCAGACTTGGACACAGGCACTGGACGCAGAACGCAGACTCTGGACACTGGACAGGACACATTCTGAGACTCAGGTGCAGGGCTAATACAGGACACTGGTAAAAGACTTGAACAGTACTCAGGTACAGGACTTAAACAGGACTCAAGTAACTTTAATTAAATTAATGATTTAGCAAGGCCAAAATACTAAGGATGCAGTATTTTATAATCGGGCGCTTTGGCTGGAGCGCGTCTGATATAGGCAGAGAGACAGGCACGCTCCTGCCTCTGTGCGCACCTGGTGCGCGCCCCCATGACATCACAGCGGCGTGCCCCCTACGCACATGCTCAAATCGCCAGCAGTGCGCGGCATGCGCACATAGGAGGAAGAAGCCCGGCGCTGGAACGGAACACTGTGAGTATTCTTTACAAATACTTACATATTACACACTTTTTGAATAATTACATTTTTGATACATACCTGTAGCTTCACTGCTAATTACATGTTATTGCAACTGAACTCCTTCCAATACAAACAGCTATATGAAGGTGCTGTAATGAACTAGCATGCAAACTTTTATGGGAGCATATTTTAACAGGTACAGTTGTAGTGTACAGGAATATACACTACTAAAATTGATATAATTTGTGGAAAAGAGTTTTATATTCAATCCAAGGTTCCCTTTGTGTGTATACCCTTTAGGTATGAGATCAGCCCTATTTATGAGTAAACAGCACCATCTGCTGGAAACTGTTAATATTTAATATGTATTGATGAGTCATAGTCTGGGGTCAGCCAGAGTTTATAAATATCTTAGTGCAGGAAGTAATGTGAGCTATCTGAGTGGGTAGTGCTGGAGAGAGAAGAAACAACATATAGGGCTCAGGAGAGAGAGCCCCCTAAGGGTGCTGGGCCTCATTGCTGAGGAACCCAGGTTTGGGATTTAAATATTACTGTTTTACATCTATGGATTATAACCTGCCAAGATTTTGATATACTCATGGATGAGACTATACCTTTTGGAAATATATTACATAATGTACATATGATTTGAGCTGAATTTGGAATTAAAGTTTAGAAAAGTTTTGGAAAAGCATCTGGACTTCTGAGTGTTTTTCTCTACCAACTGGGATAGCTGCATTACAAGGTTAAAGGCAGAGGTGGGTAGAGTATTCAAAAATTTTATTCAGGTAAAAGTATTGTTACTTGAACCAAATATTACTCAAGTAAGAGTAGAGAGTATGCATCCAAAAACTTACTTGAGTAAAAGTAAAAAAGTACTTTGATTATAACCTACTCCAATAGTGAGTAAGTGCAGAGTAAAATTAAATTAACAAAAATAAACTAACAATCTACAAAAAGCAAACTAACAATCTAATTCCAAAGAAACAATCTAACTCATAATAATCACAAATAAAAGCATTTAAAACAAACAACAATCATAAAAAAATTAAATAAAAACAAACAATTAATAAAACAAACATTTTCATTAAAAGAGCTATGTAATCACTTACATACTCACCACTCTTGAAATCTTCTCTTCTGCCCATGAAATAATCTTGGATGGGCTAAGTTGTCTGCGATGCACTGGCTCCTCAGCTTGATCCACAGTCTTCATCTGGCTTAATCCAAGTAAAGTCTTCTTTCTTGATCCAGAGCAACCGCTGTCCACTGCAGGTCCATCTGGTGTAACACTGAGCTTCTTGCTGTGTTCCTCAGCTATTTATAGGGTTCCCAAGGACTCTATTTATAGCCCAAGAGCGGACCTGTGAGGGAACTGTAGAAATTTTAACAAACAGCCTATTAGGGTCAACAAACAGCCTATTAAATACCCATATATGTTTAACTGAACATGTATTTACAAAGCGAATGTCAGCCCTACTTACAAGTAGATTGTTTTTGTATCTGTAAGTATCCATTTTCATTGTTTGAGCAATAACTTTTAAACTAATCATCTGTCATGCATGGAGGCTTTACACAAACTCAAAAGAAACTTGTAATTTGATGTTTTTACAGTATGTAAAATGGGGGGTACCTTGCTGCTATGTACACATTCGTACATGTGTGTTCATTTACTGCTAACAGAAATGATTAAATGTGCTGTTGCAAATAAATCATCTCTCAATCTCCCAAACATGGCAGGTCCCAGAGTAAAATCAGCCCTATTGAAAATATAAAAAATATACATATATATTCTTCTTCTTTATTGACCAGAACCACCAATATATGTGCATACTGAAATGAAATATGGACATTGATAAAGTAAGTAGAAAGGTCATATGCTTATTATTCATTATCAAAAATTGCAAGACAGGCCTAAATAATATTTAGCAACCTGCCAGTTTGCTTTCAATACTACCTGCAGGAGAAAGGTGCTGATTGGTTGATAGCTCTGGCCAATCATTGTCCCTTTTGCTACATTCTCACATGTATACTTTGTGAATTTGTTTCAATACTATTGAATATGCTCAGTTCCTGTTTTCACCTTTGCATGCAGGCCTTTTGCCTTTCCATTAAAATGCATATTACATTTACTACTAGCAAATGTGTGAATAGTTAATTGCATAATTAGAAACATACAGTAAATGCATTCACGTTTACCAAATGAACTTAGCTGTGAGTTCAATATAAAACAGAGCAGCTAATTAAAACCTGGCATGTTTCCAGCTCTTATTTTGATGACCATTGCTGCTGGTTATTTCCCCCTGAGTCATTTATACAGAAATATCTTTCAAATCAAGATGTACAGAATGTTCCGTGGTGTCTGAGTAGATTTAACATAGTCCAGCATCCTTTTTGTGTGCTTATGAATTGTGAGTGCCGACGGAAAGCCAATCAAAACATTTATTCGGATTTTCCCTGGCTCCACTTTTTTTATTTTCAGAAAGGAAATATAATCAAGGGTGTGTTTATCTGAAATGTTATAGATATGTACCTATTTTTAAAGGAATGGTATACACATAAACATAGATTTTATGCATATATATATGATTTACTCCCAACACAGCCACTGTTCTTTTTAAGTTTTCTCCTCCCAGCAAACAGGGCTTGTTATCAAAACCAGACATAAGGGGCTTGCCTGAAATAAAGAAGTTATTAGATAGAAGGATAACACCCCTATGTGGTTGTATTTTTCATGAACAGTCATGTCTAGCTAAAGTGATTTTCAACTTGTCATTCTCCAAGTAATCTAAAACCAAATTTTAAACTAATGCGAGACAAGAAGGAACAATGGAATCTATTTTGGCTCTGAAAGTAACAAAAAAGATAATTCTCCAGTCAAATAGAAAAGGGATTAGGTATAAATACAGATGGGTTACACATTTTTTGTAGCATTTTCACTGTTATTGTTTCATAAAGTTTCTGAAGTAAATTTATCTGTTGGATTCATTCTTGATTACAGGGAAAGAAACCCCTAACTAGAAGTATACACTCTCTGTTCCTGAGTACTACAGTACACACACACAGTGATATTTGTAACTTGATTGTTTAAAATTGCTCATTTACTGCTTTGTAAGTACTTTTACTCTGGATGAGTAATCACAATTGTAACACTTTGGGGCATATTGATGGGGCATATTTACTAAGACTTATTCCTCCATATCGATTGATTTCACTCTCTTTCACTGTCAACTTTTGTTTCCCTGTACCTTTTGATTCCCAATTTACAAAGAAGTGATAAAAATGTTTCTCCATCAAAACAAATCATTAACAGGAGTAAACATTGCAAAGCTTTTCTATGAAGGTTCCTTCCATTACAGACTGATATCGATGTCTCTTTTCAATGGGGAAATATTTTGGACTTAGACTAAATGACAGAATCATCTCTGTAGGGAATAATAATGAGTTTTCTTCAGCCTGAGGGTGGAAAAACCTTTTGTTAGACAAAGAGCCTCATTGACTAAAGTCCAAATAGTTTGTAGAGGTCTAATTCGCATGCCGGTATGTTCTTCACTTCCCCATATTCTCTTATTGAGCAAACTCTGCAAAGGGGCAAATGCACAACCAATTCGAGCTACTATGATAGTCCCAATTTTATGGAGCTCTTTGCATTATTTTGTGTGATCGTGCACTGGTACTTCTACTCTTGACTGAGTGGAAGAGTTATGCAAATTCGGAATTTAGTCAATGAGGACTAAAATGTCTTTTGAACAGTTTGGTTAGTAGGAGAAAACAGTGATGTCGTTAAATATTGACTGTTTCTCCTTCATTTACTAGTCGAAAAGCCTGTTCGACTTTAGTAACTGCACCCCAAATGCATTTAGAAGCTAGGTATAGCTTATATCAATTAATCTAGTGAAATTTGGTTTATAATTACATTTGAATGGCGCGTCTTTTCTATGGATAAATATCTGTAGAAAAGGTTACTTACACTAATTGAAGACAATAATAGAGGTGCTGGTTGTTTCAGCTACACCACCATGAAAACTTGAAATAAAAAGAATAAAACTGACCATACAGTCCAATAAAATGTAACCTTACAGATTGCCAGTGGAATAATGCATAGATTAAATGCCCTTGAATTCTGTTAGGATTGTATGGTCCTATGCTTCTACTTCTAGGCTTCTACCAATAATTTGCTCAGATATTTCCCTGTGATATATACAAACGTAATAATCCATTAATACAGTAAAATAGATGACTATTTAGGGGGTAATTCAGGAAAGTGCGAACTTACCTGGCGATCCTTCAGTTCACCTCGCCAAGACTGGTACGCGCTCCCTGCTCTCCTGCACGCGGAGATCAGTGAACGCTTTAAAGGTACTTCAGCTCACCTCGCAACCACTCGAGTCGCCTCACGAGACTGGAATACCTTTAAAGCGTTCGCTGATCTCCGCGTGCAGGAGAGCAGGGAGCGCATACCAGTCTTGGCGAGGTGAATTGACGGATCGCCAGGTAAATTCGCACTTTCCTGAATTACCCCTTTAGAGTTTTTTTCATGAAAGCTCATTTTTGTTTTTCCAAGTTTATTAATTGGGCGAACACCTGGAATTTTCTCGCATTAGTGTAGCATGGCTACCTTTCCATGGAAATATTCAGTTGTAAAAGTTTCTCTCTGTAAGTATCGACTGAAACAAATCTCGTGATACTTACCGCAATAAACTTCCTGGTGTTCACCCAATTAAACTCGGAAAAGGCGAAACGGGTTTTTTCCAAGTTTAATACATTTTGCTCTGAGGAGGTTATTCACTAGGTGCGAATTTGACTGTCGAATTCACAAACAGCGGATTCCCATGGTAAATCCGCTACAATTTCCGACAATTTTTTAATGTTAAGATTGCGACAATTTTCCCATAATAAAGTCACGACTGCGACAATATTTTCATTATAAAGATGCGACTGCGACAGTAGCAGCCTATTGCGACTGTTTTTATTGGCGAATTTGCACCTATACGCAGCAATTCGGACTTTATTGAGTAACCCCTTATAATCTGTACATGTAGGAAACCACTTTTGTAATGTGATGGATAATGCAGGTGTCACATTCACAAATTAATTTACACACGAGCCTTAACTAGAGGTCAAAGAATCATATGACTCAAAAATGACACAAATGATGGTATTTTTTAAAAAAAAATTAGGAAGCATTTCAACAAGCTGATTTGTGCTATGAGGCCAAAGCATAATTCACGATTGCTTGAGAATAATATCGCTAGGAAAAATATAAGCTGCCACTCAGTTTACCATCAATAATGGCTGGTAAGATGAAATGACGTTTTTGCAGTGACTGACGACTTTTAGTAGCAAATCAAATTCTTAAGCTAAAACATTTTACATTGATTTAAACATCTAGACATTTTTCCTGTTTCATTTTTACTGCAAACTTAAGAAATTCAATCATATCTGGTTCCATCTGTCTTGCTGTAGTTTGATTCTATCCACAGCTTAAAAAATGAGGGATTGTTCAGGATTTATGAAGTGAAATAAGAAATGTTTATTGTGCCTTCTTCATACCTGTATATCAATGAATCCTATAAATCTTTCTGAAAAACTTTTCCAACTAAGGTAGGACAAAATTTAATAAAGTCGGAAAGACCGCTCTCGGTCTTTTTGAGTTTATCGCGTGAGATCTCGTGTTGTTCCCAGTTTTTTTATCTCGATTTTTTGATAAAAAGGTAGCCATACTACTAATGTAAAAGTATGGCTACTTCTCCATAGAAAAATTTGAAAAATCGAGATTGAAAAACTTGTGCGGTAATTTTCGTGGGAGCAAATGTGAGATCTCATGCGATAATGGATAATATATTATAATAATTTTTGCCCTAAAAGTCTTTACCTGCTTTGGTCTGGTGAAAAACCATTATTCCCTATAAATTTGGTCCTGCCACAATTGGATTTGTTTTCCCGGCAAAAAAGAACATTGAAGGGCACCTCATAAAAATACACTACAAAGGTGGTTTCAGATGATCAATATTTATAAATAAAGATCTTTTTCGATGTCACAATTTCTTTTTGTTCTATAATAATGAGAAGAATCAAAAAGTCGAATTGAAATATAATGTCAAAAATTGAGAAAAGATGGTGAAATGAATCAATAAGGTTGAAATGATCTTTATAAGTATCCCCCTTAAGGGGATATTTATAAAAGTAGGGAAAAAAGTCATGTCACAAAATGTCACCAGAATACCGTTATTTATTAAGCCCTTTGAAACAAATTGTGTCACCAAAAAATATTCACCATATTAAGGGAGTCAAAAACTCATTATTCTCTATGGAAGATGGTTGCCAAAAAAGTCCCATCATTTATTGCAACTAAAAAAAGTTGCCGATATTGAAAATACTCACAATTGTAAAGACGCTTCATTGAAATCAACGTAAAATGCGGTAGCTTTAACGCTGCAACCATTTTTGATAGCGATTTTTTTCAGTCATGGAAAATTTTACTGGCTACTTCATAAATTGGTCACAATCATTAAAAATTGTGAGTAAAGAAGTAGCCAAAAAATGCATTGAAAAGTGGCAACAAAACTCGAACATGGGCAAATAGGTTGAAAAGACCTTGATAAATATCACCCATATATATGTGTCTAATCAGCAATGACAAATCTATGACTGTATTACAAACAGAAATCCATCCATGCAGTTGATTCCAAAATTTGCATGAAGGAAAAAGCTTAGGAATCTCATATAACTAAACTTTAGAATGCCAGATTTCCCCAATCATATTCCTAAGAAAACACAACATATGTTTATTTATTTTCTGTGCCTTTGCTTACTTCATTTCATTTTCCTACTACTTAACTGTTTGCTTTCCCTCTGTTATGTGATTTTGCTTCTGCTATCCATACCAGTGTAATAAATTACATTCTTAAAGAGGTACTTACTGAATATTCAATCTCTAGCAAGGTCATGGAGCTAGTATGGAAACTTAAAGCAATGTTCCCTGGGAAATATATGCAAATTAGTCACACCAAACATAAAAGGCACTGTCTTATGACACTGTGTTTTGCAAAAGGAAGTCCTTTCCAGACCTAAAACATTTACTCAGTACTAATGTTTTCTAGTCAAACAAGAAATTTCAATGAGGTTTAATTAGTAACACAACTTCAAACCTAAAACAGTGCATTAATTCAAACTCAGCATTTAGTAGCATTTTGAATAAGGAAATTAGATTGTAAGCTCCACAGGGCATATAGTGAATGATGGATCTCTGTAAAGCGCTGTGTAATATATAAATGAATAAATACAATACAATTTAGCACACATTTCCTATATTGTGCTATCTTGTCGCAGTTTGAAAAGTTTTAAAAAGGTTAAAAATAAAACTGAATTAGTTATAAAGATTTTAAATATTTCATCATCAATACCAGCATATAACACTTTTAGCAACTGCCAGCCTACAATTCTCAGAATCCTCAAAACAGTGGTTACCACCTTCCACATTCAACCTCAGGCTAGTTCCCACCATACAGTATATTTTTCTACTTACAGATCGGTCAGTGTTACCCACATACTGAAGAAAGTGCTAGGAATTTTTTATAATACAATCAGTAAATGAGTTTTTCAACATACAGTCACATTAGTCATTATTTTTTTTATATATTACCAAATAATTTTTTTTTTTTAAATTCACAGCAGCACTCAAAGCTCCCATGTATTACACTAATGGTTGAACAGAGATCTGGGGCTCATCCAGCATCTGGTATTTCACCAACCTATCTTTAGTCTATCCACTGTGGGCTTCCTACACTTCGTGATCAGTTTATTGTGGGGAACTACATCTAATGGCACTCTTTGTTGGGGTGAAGCTTCTCTTAATCCTAGCTGTCACTTAAGAAGTGTTCAATATCTAAGATAATCCTGCTCCCTTGGACTGTTATCCTACCCCCCAAGTGAATATATCTGCAGTTGTTCAGGATTCAGTATAGTTCCTTCATCTTCAAACAGGTCTCTTTACGCTGCCCGATATATAGAGATATGGTTATGCTATACAAAGTGGAAAGCAAGGGAGATTTACTAAGTATTTGCAATCAAACCAGTGAATAGGGAAGAACTGTCCATGACCCCAAACAGCTTTACAAATCTCCTACTTTATTTCACTCACTGGCAGTACAAACCCTTTACTGCAAGGCACAATGAAAGTTAATCCTTGAACCAATTTGCCTCATGTTTACTGTAGCATTAAACACAACTCAATATGTTTCTCATTTACAAAAAATTTTCACTCCTAGTTAAGAAAGAGAAAAATGTTTTTTTTTTCTTTCTTTTTTCTACAATTTGTTTTTAACCGGACTCATTAAGAAAGGTTTAGTAAGAGAACTTGCAAGAACGCTGCATCTGCAATCGGGAGATATAGCCTGTTACGAATAATTAACGATAATTTACAGATATTTCTGTTTAAATTTGATTGTTAAGAGGGGTTTTTCTTTTTACTGAATATGAATCATTCCCTGCTTGTGTATTTTTGGTAGTTCCAGGCACAGTTAAAGAAAGTCAATATTCTTTTCATTTTACAAGGATAGACAGTGACTTAATAAAGTTTACATTTGTTGGAGTGATGTAAAACGGTGGGTATGCTATTACAGCATGAATGAAATTATGGCTGCTTTTATACTTCTCCTGAAAATTCACTATCTATTAATCAGACATATTGTCAGCCTAAAAAAATACTGTGCATGTTAGAAGCTAAACCAAAATCAAGTTAAATAAACTTTCTTGAACTGCACTGATGGTTATTAGAGTTTTAAATTGATGTTGAGAATAAATAATTCTCCATGTGTTAAAACTTTCATTTATTAAAAGGCACAGTAACAGAAGACATGGCTTCGTTGTTAAAGGGGCATGGAATTGGCTAATTCTAACATCTGAATAATATGTATTATCTTTGAAATTGTTTGCTTGATAAACGTAAATGAAATTCATTTGGCCACTGAAGGCCACTGCTTCCATGGATTATTGGCATTTAAAAATCAAAGGGTAAGTATAAGTACATTTAAAACAATAAATAGACGCTTGTGGTTTTTCAGATATCTCACAATTATTACAAATTCATGCATTTTGATTATGAATATTGGTAAGCACTGTTGCATTGCAGCTTTGGGATCCTGGGTTCAATGTCAGCCTCGGTACCATCTGCATGGATGTCTATATTCTCCCCATGCTTCTGTGGGATTTCTCTGGGTTCTTGAGTTTTTTTCCACAATGTGAAAACATGCCAGTAGATTAATTGGAGCATGACTAAACTGGTCATTACTGTGCTTACATGAAAAACTTTTATGGACCATTTTATTTAGTCCAGGGGGAGGGGCCTAGTATGGATCCTGCACTGGAGACCCCCCACATGGACCAAATAAAGTGAAACTTACCTCGACCCAGGGAAGCCAGTTGCTGATGCTGCAGGGCTGGCTGTGGTTGCATTAGTCATTGCAGAACTGCAACCCCCTTTTTTGTTATAGCCTTGGTTAGAATCAGATGTGTTGAAGGAGTGGAAAAATTGGTAAGACTTAGCCCTTGACTTTTTTATTTCAATGCAATGCAAGTGTATGGGTTGTTAGCTGAGAGGGGAGAAATTAAGCAGCAGTCTGATGAAGAACAGATAAACAACATCAATTCTTACTATTTAAACAGTGAGCAGTGCAGAAATATGATTGACTAAGAGCTAAGAGAGAGAAATAATATGGGAATTCTCGCATGGAATAATGTGCAGCTCTTTCAAGAAGCTGGAAATCAAAATGAAATTGTCCATAAGACTGGAAGGAAAGAAAAGGTTTCTTTAATGTCAGCATGTCTGAAAGAGGCAGGAATAGAACTGGATAAGAGAGCATAAAGAGCTGTGTAAGTGTATTGAAGAGAGGATAGAAAAATGGGGTCAAGATGTCATGTGGTTGAAAGATAAATTAGATTAACTGTGATACACTCTCCACTGACATAGTAAGACAAATATCAAGATCACTGTTTTGTGTATAGATGGATTTCTAGACTTTTTCCTTTAATGTGCAGTAGAAGTCTGAGGGGAGACAGTGCTGAGGTTTTTTTAAGTTTGAGAGACAGTTAAATGGGTTCTCCATCCTCGATATCACGTTTCCTTTTCTTGTACATTGTGACCCAAACTCATCAGTTTTGCAGCAAATTGAAGCATTTGTAACCTTTTTAAGAAAAATGCTTCTTTACTTACTTCCTGTTCGGGATACCCCAGTCTAACATTATAGAGGGCACTATATAGTGTAATTAGAACTGGAGATTTGGATGCCACAACCAATGCACACCGGGCACACAGAACACAAGCTTATTTCAATCTGAAAAGGACTGTGATTTTTTATTCTAGATGAAAGCTTTATCTGACTACATAGTAATTGTAAACTGGGATCTTGTGTTATGTGAAAAAATACACAATAGGTACACTTGGCTAACGATAAAAATGAACATATAGTCCAGTTTATTATCCAGAACACAAAAGTCGTTTCCACAACACAAGTTTTTTTCAGATCACAAAACAAAAACAAATATGTATTTCTTCAGCCCAAAAATAAATCCATCAATGGTTTTCGGAATCACTGGTTAATATCAGAAGACATAAAATACTTTTACATTCTTTACCAGTTTTGGTTTATCAGAAGGGGTCCACGCCCGAGCTGCAACAGCTTGACTGACTTTCTCAGTCTCTTTCTCTCTCTAGCTTTCTCACTAGCTAGCACAGCTTTTACCT
>WMED01014775.1:0-13895 GCA_019650415.1 Pipa parva | reverse complement strand
TTTGTATATATATATATATATATATATATATATATATATAGTTTTGCTTTTTTGAGCATTAGATATTTTTTAATCAGTCACATAATTACTTTATGTATTTTTTACTTACCTTTTAAAATCTTTATATGTATTTTACATGGATTTCTCTCAATCTGTTTAGAGTACACAAAGAAACGATGGATTTTTTTTTTAATTCAAGACTTGGATGCTGTTATTTAACATTTTGTATGATGAATATACTAATAGGATAATAAATGTTATTTCACATGTTTTATGATGAATTTGATAATAAGCTAAGAAATGTATTTGCTATGCACTTAATTTCTTGTGTAATGTATTACCATAATAAACCTGGATCCACTTCTACCTTTTCCATTCTAGTAGATGGTATCATCATCAACCCTGTAACCTCTGTACGTTGTCTTGGGGTGACTTTTGACTCTGCTCTTTCCTTCTCTAATCACATCTCTTCCACTGCTAAAACCTGTCGATTTTTCCTTCGCAACATTTCCAAGATCCGCCCCTTTCCTCTCACTCCCCTGCTTACACCCTCATGCATGCTCTCGTCCTATCCCACCTGGACTACTGCAATGTTCTTCTATCTGGCCTTCCTGATTCCCACATTTTCCTGCTTCAGTCTATTCTAGATTCTGCTGCCAGAATAGTCTCTCTCTCTCTCCCTGGAGGGGACAACCTCTCTGCTCCTTGGCTCCCTGTAAGCAAACAAATCATTTGCAGTGTTCTCCTTTTGACATTTAAGGCACCTCACACTGTTGCCCCTCCTTCTATTTCCTCTCTCGTATGCCCATACATACATTGTTATGTATATATTTTATATAATACTTAGCCATTTATGCTTAATATTTGTATTTATTTATTTATGGACTTGTGTTTCAACACATTGTCACAGCTCTTATTACCCATGTATGTAAGTCTTCATCCCATTTAGACTGTAAGCTCTATGGAGCAGGGACCTCCAACCTCTTGTGTCAACCATAACCTGGCACAAATGAAGTATCCTTGTGATCCTATACTGTATTGTTTAATGCAATTTCCCATGTCTGTATTTTATTTTTATTCTGAACTGTACAGCGCTGCATATGCTTGTGACACTTTATAAATAAAATTATACATGCATGAATACAATTAATGATCAAGGTGAGGACTAAGGTAAGTGCTGCTTATAAATGTTTGAAGGCTTCTGTAATGTAATATCTCTGATTGAAAAAGGAAGGAATGTGCAGCAGGACTTCTATTGTGGTGCTTTTTTTATTATCTAGTTTGATAAGAATTTGAATATGCTCATTTTATTGCCTGAAATATCACTGAAAATATTATTTTGTAAGAATGGAAGTTTTTTTTGTGTGTGGGTGGATTTCTCAAAGCTGTGTACTTTTATAATTATCACACTATTCATTTAATAACAGTGACATATAAATTTGAAGGGTTTAGGCAGTTTAGAGAGATGGAATTATACTCCCAACTCAGAGTGGCCAAATGCCTTAAAATGCCAAACCTAAAATTCAGTTGCATTATGCATTCAGATTAAGTAAGGAATGCTTTAGGATGAGTAATTAATACTACATGCAGTATGGAAGACTTATTTAATATCTGGTGATATATATACAGTATATATCACCTCCCACTTCCAATCCCCTGCATAGAGTGAAGTTATGGTGTTCATAGGATTCCTGCAGTATATATTTATTATAAATACCCATGCCAGCCAGAGAACAGCAGCTTACAAACAGCAATAACTACCCCCCTCAACCAAAGAAAGATGTTGAATATTTGTCATATTATATTATGATTACTCTTGTAATATCATGGTCTGAGGCAGCAGACTCAGAAATCCAGATTAAATGCATATGGATGGCAGTTTTATAGCTATAAATCTAAACTATATGAAGCCATTACCCTGGGTCTACCTTCCCTGCACTACAGCAGCCACAAAAAATCCAGAAGAGGTAACTCTGCAGAAAGCCCCAGTGAATGTTTAGGTCAGTCAAGCATTGCACAGAGACAGCAACCATTTACACTAGGATGCAGAAGGGCTTGAGGGGCATTTATCAAAGACAGAATACAATAGACATAGAGGATTTATTTCCCTTTGAATCACTAAGCTCTGACAGGTGCAGATTCACTACTCCTTAATTACTAAACAGCAGATTGCCCTGGCAAAGAAGTGAATGGTGATTAAACAGTAGAGGACATGTCATGATGTGAATTCATCCAATCAGAGTGAATGATGTAATTTTCCCATGGATCTGTTTAAAGGAGAAAATGTCACTATATATGTATCTTTCTGAGATTTATGACAATATATTATCAATAGGTAGTTTTGATTATAAAGAAGGACACTTTACCACATTTACCACCATGACTATTGTCGTTGCTGCATTAAAATCACCTACATTGGAAATCCCATTTGACCCAACCTTCATAAAGCACACAAAACAAAAAGGATTGTGGAAACTGTATTGGTGAATATTCCCATTGATAAAACCTTTGTAAGCTTTAGTTCCACTAATAAAAGTTTAGAAATGGCAGGTAGTGGAGGGTGTTATTTCAATTATGTTTGAGGAATATATCCTGTCAATTATGCATGATACTTAGATAGCGGTGGATAATGGGAATCCCTAGTTTCCACCATGAAATTATTTGAAGAGGATGTAATGTAGAAAAAGCTTTAAATATTTAATTATTTATCCCCCAATAACATTTTCTCTTATTATATTACTGTTGTTTTTATTTTTTTCCCATTTTCCTGCTATTACTTTCTGAATTATCATGCTGATATTATCTGCACCTGGAGATAATTTTAGTAGTAATGTTTAAAGATTCATAGAGTCGTAACAGGTTATTTGGTATATATAAAATCAAGCTGTTCAGTTTTCCAGTGGTTGTAGCCTATTAAAAATAAAATCTTTTCATTTTTTTTAAAGAGATAGTTGCGGCAATAGCCAACCCTGGGGAACAGCCAGGGAATTCAAGATTAGTAGAATTAAACATAAAAAAAATGCTAGTCTTTGGATTACAATAAAGTGAACAAACATTTCAAGACCATAGTTCACCTTTAATATCTTGAGCTCCTATTTAAAAACCCAAGAGGGTAGGGGGTAGTAAGCCAGAAAAAATATGCCCCACTTTTAGGTTAGTAAGGCCATTTCCAATATATTTTGCCCTGTTTCACTGTCAGTTTTCATTTCCCTGTACTTTTTGATTCCTCTGATTTATAATGGATCAGTAAAAAGTCCCCATTGCTTCTCAATAATGATCAGTTGAAATTGGCCCACTTTGTTGTGTTTTTCTATTAAATTCACCTTCCATTACACAGTAAGATCGATATCCTTGTTCGATGGGAAATCTTTTCCGACTGTGGGGGTTATTCACTAAAGTCCGAATTGATGCGTATAGGTGCGAATTTGCCAGATAAAGACAGTCGCAATAGGCTGCTACTGTCGCAGTCGCATCTTTATAATGATAATATTGTCACAGTTGACTTTACAATGGGGAAATTGTCACGGATTTGCTATGGGAATCTTCTGTTTGCGAATTCGACAGTTGAAACAGTTTAGTCTATCATAAGTGAAATTTATTAAAGTCGGAAAGACCGCTCTGGGTCTTTCTGAATTTACCAAGAGAAATGTTGGGTTGGTTTCCCAAGATTTCATTTGAGATCTTGTCCTGCACGCGGACATGAGCAAATGCTTTAAAGGGATTCCAGTCTCGGAGGCGATTGGAATCAAGCCTCGCCAAGACTGGAATCCCTTTAAAGTGTTCGCTGATGTCCGCTTGCAGGACATCAGCGAGCGCATAACAGTCTGTGCGAGCTGAGGCAAAGCATCACAAGGTGAGTTCGCACCTTGCTGAATTACCCCCTAAATTAGACTTTAGTCTTATTTCTAATTGCACTGCTGGCTACAGCATTTGATGGAACTTATCTGCTGACATTTTGGAAACCTGATTTTTGTTGTAGTCATGAACAAGTCAACTGGGTATGATTCGCAGAGCATTTAGTACAAATGTGAATGAATAAGTCACAAGGCCTGTAGACTATGGGTTACAAATCAGCTACAAATTTCTTACTTTAACTTCAGTTTAAAATTTGTGGCTTTCAAATTGCATGAAAGCATAAAAAAATCATGATTCATATAAATGGATTCATTTGTGTAATCATCACCTATTTTGCTGAAGATAATGCATTCAAAGCCACTTGCATTTTTTTTTTTGCACAAAGCTGTCCTGCTTTTATTTTTTATTTTACAAAGCCAAAAATGTATATTTCATTTAGAATCTATTGTTCCTTTATTTGCTCTGTCTTCACTTCTTTTAATTAATGAACACACGTGTGATCATGCATAGGCAAATTGTTATGCTTTCAGAATACAATCCTTCCTGTTGTATATGCGCTTGCTTCTAACCTGAGTGTAATTCAATAGTACGTATTGTACATCCGTAGGTGTAGCCTTTATGTGCCATGAATATATTTAACAGATATTCATTACTAGTTCAGTACATGTAATGTTGTCCATACTGTATAGAATTACTGAATAGCCTGTTTTTACTGACCACCCCTATACACCTGTCATGCCAATGGTAGTAGTGTTAAGACTAAAATAACAGCCTTCATTTTCTTTTGTTGGAGATTCAAAATCACAAATGTTCACTGACTCATCAAGTTTTATTTATTAATGTGACAAGAGGTCTACCTCTTGAGTCTCTAATTACAGGAAAAAGACCCCTTAAAATTTCCCCTGTCAAAATGATTGTTTAATATTGCCTGCTTCAGTGTCATCTTCTGTGTAATGAGATTATCCAGAAAGGCATATAGTTCAATATGTTCAAAATTACTTCACTTCCTTCTACCCCACAATTTTATCTGCAAAGTCATGGATCCCACAGGGATCCCTAAAGGAGAGGTAGCAGCGACTATTGGGAACATGATGACAAAATCTGTGTCTGAAGTTTTCTTAGGAAACTCATTGTAGAGGAGAGATAGGTAACATTGATATATAGAACTGCATTCTATTCAACTAGGATGAGATAGCATACACAGGATCCAAGATTAATAGGACTTTCTGTAATTTATAGTCTTGTAAATGGCAAATGTTGGAATAAGCCGTTTATGAGATTTCCCAAAATGCTCACTAGTTAGAGAACTGTTCCAGGTCTGCAGCCGTTTTGTTGGATCAGAGGTGCCTTTGCTGATATGGAAATGTTTTGCCAAAAACATCATGCTGCTTTCTGCCCAGATTAATGTGCAGAGACTACAGTAAATTTCCCATAGGCAAAATGAAGTGGAATTGTGGATATTGGGATGCTTTGTGTAGCTCGCAGTGTTAGCAGAGGGAGAAGGATATAGAAGACAGCAAAGTGGGACATGTAATGCAGAGGCAGAGAGCAAAACAGTGAGCACAGAGTGAAAGTACAGATGGTATAGGGAAAGAAAGAGACTACAGGGAGTATGCCTGAAGAAGAGACCTAAGTAGTCTGGAAAGCTTGCATTTACCATCTATTCTGTTAGCCAATAAAATGTATCACTTATACTCGACTTGTCTCTACTAAAAGAGAAAAACACAAGTTAGGAGTAAAGAAAGACCAAGTACGGGAAGAGTAAGACATACTTGTGAAATGAGATGAAATGCAAGTGGGTGCAAAAGCAACCTAGAAGCTACTGGTTTAGTGAACAAGGGGAGCTACAGATCATTAAAAGAAAAGCTAGTGTATTATTAAGCAGAATTTCAGAATTTTGCTGAATTTTAAGTATTCATCTTTCAGTCTATTTATATTCTGAATATACAGCTTACTAACCCCAGGAAACATCACTTAATGTGTCACTAATGTAATAAAAAAAAACAATTTATTGCACTTATACAAAATATGTGGTCAACAGAAGCACCAGGCCACCCAAATATGTTTTTTTTTATACAAAATGACTATAGTCTCCACAATCAGCTAACTGGTGCTTTATGCTTTGCTTTTATTTTCACTGATGCTTGGATTTTACTTTATTTAAAATAAAATTTGGATGCTTTTACTATTTTGGAGTGCCGGATCTACTGTTTGTTTGATTGTCTGCACAAAATAGTAGCTGTGAACAAGCAAGAGTGCACAGGTAAGTGCAGACATTACAGCATATCTAACAAGAAGGTCTAAATACTATGCAGTAATGTCCACCTAAAAATAAAACCATTTATATTACTATGAACAAATTACTATGGCAGAAGGCATTGTTTTTAGAAGGAATGAGGACTGGAGGACTTGTGCGAGTCAGAAAGTGGCAGAAGCATGCCACACTGATAGCATGGTCAGTTTTTGGGTATAGGTTTGTCTGGTCATGCTCATTTTGAAGAGCAAAGCAGTTTATTTTTATTTCATTTTCATTTAATTTTGCAGGGTGGTCTGCAATAGAAAAAACCTAGATCCGCCTAGATTGTAATTACTACACAGATACCTGGAGAATAAAAAAAAAAAACACCAAAGCATGTGGTATGATCACTAGAGTGCTCTCGCTGAGACTGGAATCCCTTTAAAGCGTTCGCTGATGTCCACGTGCAGGACATCAGCGAGCGCACAACAGTCAGTGTGAAGTGAGGCGAAGGATCTGCACCTCACTTCGCACTTTGGTGAATTCCCCCCATAGTCTTTGCAGATAAGAATGGAGCTCGGGCAAAATGTATTAAAATTGAAACTTTTCAATTGAGCTTTTCGATCTGATTTTTCAATGGAAAGTTAGCCATACTACTATTGTAAAGCAAACTACTAATGTAAAGTATGGCTATCTTTCCATCGAAAAATCCAATAAAAAAAACTTGATCGAAAAGTTTCTTTTGGTAAAAATCGATTGAAAAAATATCAAATCGATTTTTATCGATCAAACAGCCGAGATCTACCTGGGATAAACTCGAAAAGGCCATAATTGGCCTTTTTGAGTTTAATAAATTTTTTAAAAATCTCCATTTTAAGATTATTTTATGGAAATGTATACGGTATATTGTTCTTTTGCAGACATGTAATGGCATTGTGTGCAACCTAGGGGCACTTAAAATGTCCACAAATTTTTTTTTTGTCATTTTCAGAAGGTTTTCATTATCAGAACAACTCCTAAAGAATTAGGACCAAGACATATGGAAAACATGACCTCCTTTACCCATCACTAAACTGCTCCATCAGCGTTGGACCCAATTATCAGTACTTGCATTTCTCCACCTTCAATATTTTAGGTGCCAAACATTGAAATAACGTCTCTTATTTTGTAACTGGAGAATTATGCCTGTTCCTGTACACGTCTTCTGCACAAAACTTAAAAGTAATAAGATAGAATATTCTTATAAATTGCAATAAGGAGGTCAATTCTTCCCCGTAACATGGTTTAAGCATTAAACACATTTTATTTCCTTTACATTTTCCATCAGAAAATCCTTTGTTTGAATTTATTTGAAATGATCAGCGACTGTTTCCCTCTGTTTGTGTTCAGAATTTTACTTTTTTGCATTTTGCTTTAATAAATATTTCATCAGCGATTTGAGTTTGCCTATACAAAGTGATTTTCACTTCAGCCAGTGATAAAAGAACTGACAGTACTTAGAAGACATATATACTATTCTCTAACTCAAAGATCCATTAGAAAAGAAATTCAAATCTGTATTACCTGCCATCAAATCATAAAAAAAAAAATAATTCGGCATTGTGTGCCTCGTCAGTCTATTTAAAAATTCCCATTTACACTTATCAATGACATCACTGTGGATTTCTAATAATAATGATACGTTTAAAAAAACAATAAGAAGAAATGACATATCATGGACCATTTAAATAACAGTAATAAAATACCTCTGCTAAAAGGAAAACTTATTGGCAGAGATGTTCCTTCAGCACATCTGGTGAAGCAGCATCCCTAAATCGTAATGCATTAGATGGATGAGTTTAGGAGCGACCCTGCCTGCCACAGGCTGTATGTGCCAGCAGGAGCCTTTGCCAAGCCCACTAGGCTCATTAAACTCAATAGAACCCTGTAGGAAAAACAATTTCTTTAATAGCATTTGAAATTTCCCTGGGCTTAGAAGCCTGTTTGCAGAATCATTTTTATTCTACTTGAAATACAAAACAATTTATGTACCAGAAAATACATCTGCTGTACATTATATAAAGAAAAAAAATGGGAAAAGTATTACAGGGTATGCTACAATAACAAGTCACTTATTATTTTTTACTGAATAATTTATTACCATTCATGCTGATTTCACTTGTTTCAGCTGTCAGCAGGAATTATTTTTATGTTATTTAGATGATATGTAGTGTAGGCTGTTACTTACAACTTTAAAGTCTTGTATTTTTATGCAATAAAAAAAAAAAATGCTGAATTTCCAAAATATATTTGTCTTGTTAAAAAATAAAAATAAAAAAAATGACACAATATTTCAAGTATGTCATGATTTATTTAATTTAAAACATTAATAATGTCTTAATACTCAAATTTCAACTTGTATATGAATTTAATTCAAGGTTTACAGGTCACTGGCGAGGGACTTTCAATGCCTTAATGGCTGGACAATGCTAAGAAGGAAAGTGGATAATTGTCATTTTTAAAACTATCATAAGCTTTCTGCTATTTTGCATTGGATGCTTTAGATTTCAAAGTCATTTTGTTGTTTTAAATAAAGCAGGAAGGAAATACAGCAGATTCTAACCTAATGCTTATAATAACAATAGATACATCTGTAAAACATCTCTGACTAAAGCTTTATACCTAGGAAGAAAAATAAGTAGGGGGTCAGTCAGGGGAACAATGATCTACAATTAGAAAATATGAGTCCAGGAAAAGAAGCTCTGTTGCTAACATTGTATGCAGAGAAGGCCAGGAATCAGGAATTTTCTTAACTTTACTTCTTTGGAAGCAAAGTAGCAGAGATACCTCAAAAAACTAAAATACTCTTTGTTAGAAAACAAATGGGGGGGGATTCAATAATATGGCCTAAGATTATTTCAGTTCCTGAAAGCAATTTCACAGGTTAGAAGTTAAGATTAGAGTGTTCTTATGAAAAGAATATTAATGATAATGTAGAAGATGAAAGACAATATAGTTCTGAATACATTCCATTCAATGTCTGTTTCTAAGGCACCCCTATAATTATGGCATAGGAAAAGTTAGTAGTGATTTTGAATTAATACAGCTTATGCAGGCAGGTTAAAAATAGTATTCTGTGATTCTCCAAGGAGGCATCAAGGAGCTATGCCCCAGAATGATAAAGGTATACTTCACTCCAAGCTAGTCCCTCCCAATATGATACGGTGAGTAACCCCTATATTTTAGAGCAACAACATTAACGTTAAAGGAACAATCCAGCCTGATTAATAAAAAGTAATGTGTGTTGTAAATGCATAATACATTTTTTTCTAATATACTTAGTCTGTCTTTTATGTGAGGAAAGGTATTAATTACTCCATCTGTGTAGCAGTACACAGCTCCTTATGTGTTTACTTACTGGTTGGATTCTTTTGCCACTGACATAACAGCGTCTCAGGAAAGTCAAAATTAATAGCTAATGAATTACCATGGGCAATTACAGTACTTACAGCTAATGGTGTATGCTGTCAGTAGCAAGAGCTGATATTGAGCATGAGAGAGAGACCAAATCCATATAAAAATAAAGTCAATGTTTCAGCCCTTTCTTTAACAATTGCTTTTGCTGGGTTAACTACACCTTTCAGAGGTAAACAAAAAAAAAAAAAAAAAAAAGGTGGATGACAGCTTAAAGGTTCTGATTGGTTATTTAGCATTATCCAGCCTGTCAGTCAATTCCTTAACACTGAGCAGGAAGTGGCTGAGAGAGGGGAGGAGCTTCAGTAATAAACTGGTGCTAAATTGTAAAGAGTGGAAATAAATAAATAATTTCTATGACAGAAATCATTTATTTAACTTTTATTTAACACTGCCAAACAGACAACAAATAACTGTTGGTGCCTAAACTGTTCCATTAAGGGTGAATTTAATAAACTTGGAAAAGGCCAATTTCCTGCGAGATCTTGGCAGTTTCTCACTGTAAATATTGCAAGATTTTTTTTGATCGATATTTGCCAACACCGAAACTTTTTGATTGAGTTTTTCAATTGAATTTTTCGATGGAAAGGTAGCCTTACTTTACATTAGTAGTATGGCTACCTTTTCATCAAAAAATATGATCGAAAAACTTGATAGAAAAGTCGGTAAACCTCGATCGAAAAACATCTCATATTTACCGCAAGACACTGCCAAGAGCCAAGATCAGGCAAAATCGGCCATTTCAAAGTTTATTAAATTTTGCTCTAAGATAGAAACAAATATATTTGGATTCTGTATGAATGGGTCTGGTGAGGGATGCCTGGTAATTAATGAAAAATGGTATGGGCAAGTCAGACTGATTCTGACACGAAGGTATTTGCATATCGTACTTACACCCTCTGTGATATGTGTTCAATAAACTTTATTGTTACTCTGTTTAAAAGAATTCAAGGTACCCTTGTGTTTTTACATGCACTCCATGTATCATTTATCTTACATATGTCAAGACTGCTCCTGAGGTTTCATTTCCTTGGGTGAAGCCAACCCCTGCATTTTCAACCGTTTTGAACTAGCTCATTAAAACTTTCTTGATTATGGCTATGAATTGGTTTATTAACAAACAGCATTAAATTAATTTGAATTCTAAGCAGTTCACTGTTTTACACATCTTTAATGGTTTGTCAAAATAACACAGTTACTAAACATTGTGGGGACTTGCACTACAGTTTTTATAAAACTATTAATAGTTCCAACAGATCAACCTGCAGCAATTACGTTTTACATTTACATTGGTGAATCCAGCCAAAAAATATTAAAAAAAAGAATCAACGCACACATATACACTATAAAACACCACAGAGAGGTAGACATTGCTGTTTCCCTGTGCTATGTCATTTTTTAAAGCCAAAAACAGCATTAAAGGAACAGTCCAGCCCAAATTTAAAAAATTTACATTCTGCTGTTTATACATAAGAAATTTTTCAAATATGCTTTATAAGCAATATTTTTATTAAACGTTAAAATGCTAACCTGTAAAGAAGTGCCATACAGCACTTCCCTGTAGCATTATACAGCTCCTATTAGGAGCGCATTCCTCACTTGCCGCACTCCTAATGCAGCCCTGCAACGACACTTCCTAGAACCCACAGGGAGAGTGTGCACGTCAATGTGCACTATAAGTAGTTGTGACTGTCTACATCGGGAATGCTTTCAGAAGTCTACCACTATTGAAAGAGGTTATAATTGATTAGACACGCCTCCTCCATAGTGGCTCCAGAAAGCTTTTACACAGTTTTCAAGTGGTGAAACTTTGAGCAGCTCTGGTTGGGAAGTTATTCTATAATAAATTAAGCTCTTTATTCTTTATTTATTTATAAATTATTTGACTTTTTGCCATGTTTATATTAGCTTTTGTTTCCTAAGCTGAACTATTCCTTCAAAAAACTCTGAAATAAGAGCTCTAGTAAGATACTTCAAAAGCATGCAGAAAAGAAAAAGATTTGAATTTAAACTAATAACATTATTTGACTCAAAGAATTGTGGGCTATATAATTATAACTGTTTACCCTAAAATTTTCTGTCGTCATTTACCTTCTCAAGGCCTATGACTACTTTAAATACATTGTGTATTCCTTAATACTGCTTTGACCTAAAGAAGAGGTAATAGCGATTAAAAGTTTGAATTAGGGCAGTGTCATCCCATGCAGTTTACTACACATTTTGTTTCACTTGTGATAACCACTTAGGAAATACTCACACACAGCCTGTTACAGATCTCATTGACTTACATGTTCCACCAGTGGAGACTACTTCCTGTTTAGTAATCCAGCATTTTATATTAAAGAAAATAGGCCCAAGAGATTTTCCCAAGGTAAAACATTAATGCTCATACTACAGGAAGTAGTTATTGACAGTGGAAAAGATAAATAAATGAGGATCTGGGCAGACTGTTTGTGGGTGTTTTTATGGCATACCAAACATTATTAGCCTAGGAAGAAAGATAAGAAACTAGAGCAATTAGACATGAGATTAAAAAAATGCAACAGATTAATATAATCAAATGTTTTTACTATTATATTATTATGTCTTACTGGGAAAAAAAAAAGATTGTTATACCCACAATTATTATGTAAAAAGAAGGCTATTTAAAGGGCTTGTTTAATTGCAAAAGATTGTGCATGCTTTTAGGTTTCATATTATACATAACAATATTAATAACGTTTATAAACTATCACGTCACTCTTAAAAAAGCAACCTAGTAAAGCATTCATATTTCATAAGTCATCTCACTAATGAGAACATAACTAATTTCATTAGATCTACCACTGCTGCAATTATAAAATGTAAAACAGAACTGTCCAACTGGCCTCTCATAGTCCCAATTAATCTCCATTACAATTAAGACAACAGGGCAAACAATTGTTTGTCAAGGCAGGTTAATATCTTAACAGAGCATAACAAAAGAGGGAGATCCATTGTCCCCATCACAGATTCAACAAGCACATTAACTTAAAAATATAGCGTATGCATTTGCAACCTAAAGTATTCTTATATAATCGAGCCTCTGAACATACCCTCCAGTTCATTAAGAATTCTTAAATGTGCCAATAGCACTAACTTTAGGAGAAGTAATCATGAATCTATAAAGTAGCTACCCTTTAATAAAGCTCCAGGATCAGACTGTTTTACTTCCTCCTACTAGGCACTTGTATAAAATAATTATTGCAATGCAGATTGCTCAGCAAACCCATTCTCTGGCTATTGCCCCTTCTCTAGAGGCTGTGAAGGCATTTCATTAGTTCCATGGATTTGTTGAGAAAATGATACAAAAGTGCTTTTGGCTCTCAATTCATACACGCCACAAACACTCTGTACACAGTCCAGACAGCTATTGTTATAACCAATGGCCTTATGCCAATCCATTTCCACTTACAAATAGAATGCACAAGGAGTTTCCCCTTTCACCATTAATTTTCTATCTAATTTTGAAAACATTGGCTCAAATTAATAAGATAAAATAAGGGCCTGGCCCCTTACTCTTAATGCAAACAATTCCAAAAATATTGACCAAACTCTGCCTCTAAGAAATTTAAAAAAACAAAACCCTTTTCTTCTTAACTTTATTTGGGTTAATAACTTTATTTTCATCTAGTGGTGGAAAGCTTGGCTCATAAAATTAGACAACATAATGTGATCATTAACTCTGTTACTTCTGCACATTGTCTTGGAGCGACTTTTGACTCTGCTCTTTCCTTTTCTAAACACATTACTACCACTGCTAAAAACTGTCGATTTTTCCTTCATAATGTTGCCAAGATCCTTCCCTTTCTCTCTCATGCCACTGCTAACACCCTCATGCATGCCCTCATCTTATCTCATTTGAACTATTGCAATGCCGTCCTTCCAAACTTCTCATCTTTCCTCACTCCAATCTTTTCTAAATTTTGCTGCTAGAATTATCTCCCTCTGTCCCCAGAATAGACTGTTTCCCCCTCAATTCCTGTTTGCTCCTTGGCTCAAACTAATTTTCGGGTTTTAGAGAACTTTTGTTACAAGTGTTTTTTACAAAATGATCACAAACAATCTCTTCAGGCCAGCAATCAATATGACTGGCAGAAGGGCTACTAGCTACAACTAAAAGACACTCAAAACATTTGTTTGAACATTTGAACATAACAATCTTATCATTCTATTTAAACTGAAGACTCAATATACTTCCTGAACAGGTAGAACAACCACCAAAAAAGATACAATTTTTTGTAAAAAAAAAGACAAAAACATTACTCAATGCAAAACAAGAAAAAACAAAAGTGGTTGTAGCGCTTAATTAAATAATACAAGGAAAAGTTCC
>WMED01014774.1:0-13895 GCA_019650415.1 Pipa parva | reverse complement strand
TTTATAATGTATTATAAAAAGAAAAATTACCCTAACTCCATGTTGACAGCTTAACAAGGGATTCTCTCTAGATAGCAAGTGACTGCAGCCTGTCCTGGACAGCTCAAGCACCAATTCTGAATCCTTCCAGTATTTTTTTCTGTTGTGTGGCTGGTTAGCATTGGCTAAAAAATCCTACTTTACTGCCTTTAAGAATAACAGTGGAGATGTCTTATTTCATCCCATGGTCTCCTGGGGATTCCCCCACATACATCCAATGCATTCACTTCAACATCAGGGATACAGCACATGCAGTGCAGGGGTTAAAATTCCTGCTGCTGCTGCACTGACCAATCCTGTTGCTAAGAGAACCTTTAAAAGTATCTCAGAGCTGCACGCCAGTGCCTGAGCAGACAGCTTTGCTGCGAGTTGATTGTAGCTTAGCTTTGCAAGGAAACCAGTGTAGTTAGTGAAGAAGAGACTAACCTCATCTTATTTCATTTACTTTCAGCCGGTTCCCTGTCCCCTTATCTCCCTTAAGTTGTGAGGGGAGCGGTAAGCTGCCGCTTCCTCTCTCTCTTCTTGGAGCCATCCACACTCCCCCTTCATCTGCTTCAGGTGGGAGTAGCGGTAGCTCCCCTCCGAGCCGCTCATTCCTCCCAGACGGGCTGTCAGCTTCTGCCTGCACAGGAGAGCGGCGCTGAGAGAGATGCAGCTGAACCAGCTGTTCTGCAGGGAAGTACTGGGTCCTAGTGCCTGCCTCCGCCAAACTGCTCTACCTTCCACTAGATCCAGTTGGTGCCCATTACACCAGCAGAGGCACTGTACTTGGAACTCTGTGCTCGCCATGATCAAAACAGATGTGACTAATAACAAAGCGAAGATACTGTGATTTAGGTTTTAACCATTTGTGCTTGTTATTTTTGTAAAGCTGACTTGCATTCTCCATGCAGTAACTCCTGTGGATAAACACTGTAGCTTGGTGGGAAAGGGTCTTGTTACTCTTATCACTGAGTGGGGCTTCCCATGCCAGGGGATAACTTGTTCTATCAGTTCCTACTATTTCCTTACCTGCTGGCATTTCTACTCTTCCCCCAAATAGTGAATATAAACTTTGTGTCTGCCGGCCTTAGTCTAAATTCAACACATACAGTTTGTGTAACCATCCACATGACTAGATGCCCACTAGCTGATGTAAGGTAGAAAGTGGGATCCACCTGTTAAAGCACATTAACAGTTAAAATTCTGCTCCCACCAGACTCCTTCCCTTTGTAGTTGTACAATTCCTCTGTAGAGATTATTTCCCTATAGTCTCAGCAGTGACCATTTGTCTCTCTCTTCTGGGACAGCTCCCTTCCTTCAGTTTGTCTGCTCAACTTTTAGTTAAAAGCCACAGCCCGCTACTTCACTTCTTAGCACATGGGTCTCCGTGCTTTTTAATTCTTTTACCAGGCCTCGCGGGGACCCCTTCCGGTGAAAGAAAACATTACAGCACGAAACTGCCTTTTTACTTGTCTCTGAAGTCTCCGCCCTGATTTCCCATGATAAAATATAAATGACAGGATCAACCCTAGGTTCACATTCATCCATCCAAATGCAACTCATTTGTATAATAACTAAACAATACAATGTTCATTAATAAACTGCACAGACCTGAGAGCTGGAATCAGTGACTGGATATGAATGTTTGTCAGATATACCCAACCCTAAACACTGCCCTCCTGCTTTAAACAAATCTGTTGTGACCGAGGACTTGCAACCCGGAATCAATGGCAGCCTAGTGAATTCTACACGTGTTTAGTCTTCCCATGGGGCAATGAGAACTAGTAATCCTTTCTGGGGGGATACCAGAATCTCATCTCTCTAGGGGCCAGGCTCCACTATACAGAGAGATCCTTCAAATCGTGTTCATTTTGTCCCCTCCCCCATCCCTCAAAGACCACCCTGCTGGCAACACGTGCGCTTATTCTTTGTTTAAGCATTGTCACAAGGTTCTGGTTAGATTGATTTGTCTCTATTGAAGAGAACAGAAACCTAGCTATATAATATATATTGAAAGAGTCAGGGTCCCCGGAAGGCAAGGGTATTGCCCCAGCTGTTTGATGACGGGCGCTGAAGTTCTAGAGGTTGCCATTCCTGAGAGTCAAATCTCATTTCCGAGCCTAAAGAGCTACACTATAACTGGAAGCAAAACCGAAATGTTAGGACTCCAGTAATCCCTCAAAGCATGCAGAGGTCTGAATCTATATCACTTGTTAAGTGCTGACAGGGAGCTAAAACCTTAACCCCCAAGGTTACATACTGCTAGGCACTGATTGACTCTCACTATACAGTACTATAGAGGAACTGTCCGAGGTACTGAAACCTTAGCCATTCCCTCAAGGCTAAACACTGACTGACTCTCACTATACAGTACTATAGAGGAACTGTCTGAGGTACTGAAACCTTAGCCATTCCCCCAAGGCTAGGTACTGAGTGACTCACCATACAGTACGATAGAGGAACCGTCCGAGGTACTGAAACCTTAGCCATTCCCCAAAAATTTATATATTGCTAGGCACTGTCTGACTCTCCATACCGTACCATAAAGGAACTGTCCGGGGTACTGAAACCTTAGCAATTCCCCAAAACAGGGGTCTGCAACCTATGGCTCTTGAGCCAGATGTGCCTCTTTTGATGGCTGCATCTGGCTCTTTGACTGTAACGAGCGGTGCTCACATGCAAGCACCATTCGTTACAGTCTGCTGGCTAATCACCGGCAAGCGCTGTAGAGACAAAATTCTCTCAGCGCTTTGGCTAGCAATCCGGAGCAGTTGAAGTCACCGCGCTTCTGGGTCACTTGCCAATGTGGAGCTGCTGATGTCACCGCACTTCCTGGTTGCTAGCCAATCCGGAGTCGCTGACGTCGCCGGCTCCGGATTCAAAAGGGCTGAGCAGAGCCGCACTATATGGCTCTCTCAGCCGAAAAGGTTGCAGACCCCTGCCCCAAAAGGTTATATACCGCTAGGCACTGACTGAATCTCACTACTATAGTGGAACTGTCAGAGGTGCTGAAACCTTATCCCAAGTCTATATACTGCTAAATAAGGTAGGATAGAGTGGTCCTGTTGGTCCACAAATACAGGATTCAATGTGGATCTTGGATTTTTGTCTCCCTATCATAACTTTATGCAATGGTAAATTATGTATTTTTTTCTGTTTGCTTTAAAACTGTGATTGTCTAGGAAACACAGAATTACATCCCTCCCACAAGCCATATCACCCCTTCACCTCAGCTCTAACCTACTTCTAGCAGTATTTACAACACCTGATTGCTTTAAGCTTCAAAAATTTGTTTATTCTAGTATAATGTCTTTTTGCCTGTTTTAAGGCTTTGTAACTCACTTCTAATTTCTATATTCAGTATTGCTTGAGACTTGAGAAAGGCAAGCTTTCAAGAGGTTTGTCCTCCCTATCTAAACTGACTGTTAGTCCAATAAAAAAAGTATCCCAAGTATAACTTTTTTTTTTTACTGCTACATAGCGCTGAGGACAGTTACCATATAGAACTATAGGGGAACTGTCCATGTTACTGAAACCTTAACCCCTCAAAGCTATATAGCACTAGACACTGAGGGGTGACAGTCATCACACAGTGCTATGGAGAAACTGTCTGAGGTACCAGCAGATGTTATACAGCTATAGGGACCATTCACTATAGAGTACAATGGGTGCATAGTTATTGTATGCCTATTTATCTCAGTCAGTTCTTCCTTAGCTGTGTATAGTAAAATTAAACCTCAGTACACAGCTGTAGAATACCTGGCTAATTTGGTATCAGGGTTTAGGACACCCATGCAGTGGCGGTTAAGTTCACTATATAGGGCTAAGAATCAACTGACCTAGGTGCAGAAACCTTGGTATGAAGTTAAGGAGGCATTACATAGATATTATACACCTATGGTGAAATTCCCTTTATAATGCTAAGGGTGAACTATCTCAGGTATTATTACCATAGTAACTACAATCATGCTGTGATTTTAAATTCACAATACAGATATGCTCCACCCTGAAACCCAGAATGTATTTGTTACATATGAATACATTAAGGGGGGAATTCACCATCCAACAAAGTGAGCTCCGAAACCTTCGGCTCACTTCACAAATGGTATTATGCGCTCACTGATGTCCTGCACGCTGACATCAGTGAGCGCATTAAAGGGATTCCCGTCTTGACGAGACCAAAAGAGTTGCCTCACCGAGACGGGAATCCCTTTAATGCGTTCGCTGATGTCCGCGTGCAGAACATCAGTGAGCGCATAATACCATTTGCAAAGTGAGCCGAAGGCTTCGGAGCTCACTTAGCTGGATGGTGAATTCCCCCCTAAGGGTCATATTTGCTTTAAAGACCTAGTAGCGGATTAGTCTAGGTGCTGGAACCAAGGCAAGTTTTACAGAAATATGCTCATAACTACATTATACACAGTACAGTGAGCTGTAAGGAGCAACTCCTGGGGGTCTGGAAGCCTGGTCTCAAGCTAAGCCCTCATTCTACAAACAAGCAAAAATATTTATACCCCAATACCAGCACCATTGCAAACAGGCTTTAAACTGAAATACACTAAGGGGGGAATTCAGCAAGCTCCGAAGTGAGGCGAACACTACGCTCCTCACTTCGGAGCTTGCTGAATTCCCCCCTAAGGGTGACTGTTCGAGGTTCCGGAGGTGTAGAACCAAGAAAAGGAAGCATTCTGCAACTCAGGCTTACATTCACTGAAATTCTTATAATAAGATATGTTGGAATTCTATTATTATGTACCACTGGTTGTTATTGGAGGTGCTGAAATTCCAGAATGCAGTAAGGTGGCATATACAGTACAACAGCAGATAAATGAACTGTAAATTGTGCTGAAAAGAAGATACCAAGTAAATAAATTAGGAGACTGTGCCTACACCCTTCTGAAGCATCCATAGTGTTTACTATAAGGTCTGTAAGAAGCAAACTAAGCAGCCAGTATACCTGGTAAGGTGGTATGATGTCAATACTCAGGGCTAAAGAGCCTTCTAAATGCTTTATTCTTTCATGTAAAACTATCCTATTTTGTTTTAGTAGTGCATATACAAGGGCAGTAGACAATATGCATGGACATTTCACTCTGATGAAATGATCTTGTAATTCCTGTAAGTAGTTCAGGATGACAATGCTAAAAGCACTGTGTAGCAAGTTAGGATTGTATGTACAGTAAAGTTGAAGGAGAACTAATGCCTAAAAATGTTAAGGGTAGAATTTTTTGCCTTATGCAAGCATGTGTGTATCACACGATATACAACAGCCCCGTGAGACTGGGAAGCCACACCTATAAAGGGGTCAGCTCCAGGGCTCCATATATTTCTGTATGAAAGGAACTGTACATGTGCCTGGTCTCCTGTAGGTGTGCAGTGACTAGGGACTGAGGCAAAACAAGTCAGACTAAAAACTTGTGATGTTTATATCAATTAAATAACACACTATAGTCAAATAAATTAACAATGATCAAATATTGTATTCTCTTAGGATTTTCCTCCTATTTATTTAGAAGCAAACACATTTAATATTGCCAGTGCTACATGGTTGATTGTTAAATTGTTTAATCAATTACTGCAGACTGCATTGGATTATCTGCAGCCCTGCAGTGTACAGGTGAACAAATTTATTATCAGTCTCGCAGTATGGATATATTTGTTCTAAAGTAGATTTGCCTAAACATCCCATTTAGCTGAGTGGTAATCAGTTCAGCTACAAAAGACTGCAGCAGTACAGTCTGAACCTTCATTGCCCTGCTGGATGCATTTCTAAATTGAATCTTTTTAAAGTGATGATCTAGCCTATGCACTACATTATATTATAGGAAATACCTGTAATTGATTTTTGCCAGCCTAAAGCACGTGAACATTTATCAGCCAAAAAAAAAAAAAAAAAGTTGGAACAGCTTTATAAATCAGTGATATCAATATATTGCCAATATTTAACCTGCTTTGATAGATCAATAAACTTATATACTTTTAGAAATATCCCCCAATTTGTGAATTGATAAAAACTTGCAAATTCATTTGGGGATGAGAATTGAATGTTTGATGAATAACCCCCACCTTTCCCTCCAGGCATTTATTATAAATTGCACATACAACTAACATGGGATTACAATATACAGTATGTATGAGGATAAAAAAAAATCTTTCTCCCTGCACATTTTTTAACCAAACCAATCACATACCTTGGTAATGGAAATAAGTGGTAGTAGATATGATTTGAGTTTGCTTTCTCATAAAATGCTTTGTTGCTCTCTGTTTGTTCATTTAGCACAGCCATTTAATTGAAACAAAAACCTTTTTATTTTGTTATCTTTACTTCATAGCAGTGCTCTATCTGTGTCAGCTTGGGAACCTTGCAGAGATAAAATTCACTTCTGTTTTCAATGGATCCCTTCCAAGCACTGTGGCAGATGGTGTATATTTACTGTAATAAACTATTTGGCTTTCCACTACGCCAAACCTTCTGTTTTGTCTCTTCACAAATACTCATATGTTTGAATTAGTTAGAGAGCACTAAATTATTTTTCCCTGGTATGTACTCAAAGAGCCCATTGGGCTGTAGTACAGTATTATTTTACATATTGCCTAACCTGACAAATTCTTAAATGTCAGACTATGCAAGATGCAGCACTGGTAGAAATTACTTGTATTAATATGATTCATTATTTTCTGAAATTGTCAGATATGTAGAATTCATGTAACTTTGCCACAGTTATAAGGAAGCTGCAGAAAGGTTCAAATTAAGCCAACGAAACACATTCTAAGTAAGACTACATGGCATTTGCAGAGGTCACAGTAAACTCTCTAGCTCTTAGTTACAGGGAAGTGATAGCATTTTATTTCCATGTAAAACCCTAGTATATTCTAAGTGCAATTTTGAAATGACATGTATATTAAAAAGGTAGATAATATGGGATATAACAGAGCAGGAGCAGCACTGTGTGCAAATCAGCTAAAAGTTGGGCAGCAAAAATAGGTAGGTTATGTAAGTGGCTCCTTTATACATGGAATAAGTCAATTGTTTTCATGAAATGGGTGTAACCTGTTTATTCATTATATACTATGCAAGAAGAAGCTAGAGGTAAATTACATATACTTTTTTGTAAAATAAATAAGAAGTGTGTGTGTGTTATGTGTATTGATTTTTAATCCTGCAATTTTATACCATAAAATATCCATTCTGCATTACAAAATATCAATTTTGGCAATCTATCATTTTGGAAATATATCTTCTGAACAATTGTTTTTTGGGTATAATGTCCAGTGACTTTATACTATAAGAGGTTCTTCATTTACTTTTTAGTATTTACTAAGGCAGCAGTTCTCAACCTGTGGGTCGCGACCCCTTTGGTCGAACCATGCTCTCACAGGGGTCGCAAACACACTGTTGAAGCCGGAAGAGACTGCAGGTCCCTTTATATAGGGTTTCTGCATGGTGATGTCGGGCCCAAATGTCAAAATGTGATGCGATGACGTCAGGCCAGGAGGGTCGCAGTCTCAACTAGGTTGAGAACCACTGTACTAAGGCAATCATTTTGATCTAGATTCACTTAAACTGCACCTTGATACATTAATGTGCACTTTAAGTAAATCTGGGTCAAAATTACTGACCCATAATGTAGTCTAAGAACATCATGCTGTGTTTTTTTTTTCAATGTTCCTTCAGATTCCTTGGTTCATCCAGAAGCAGTACTATAAAGGGATTAAGGTTCTGACCATATAGTTATGTGATTTTATTAAGAGATATATTAAGACAACTTTTATTCGCAAGCATGTCCAAGGTATAATAAAGCTATGGTTGATCATACCAAAAGCTTACATAAGTCCAGATGTTTCCAAATAGAGGTTTACCATTTTTACTGTACTGTTGCTTTCATCTCCAGTAAATTAGTAAATTAAATAAATTCTTTATCTTCCAGTTACAGTTGTTGCTATAAATATAGAAGCATTAACACACAATTTACAATAATCTCAGGAGTATTCAGGTCATAACATTAATTGGACACAAATTTTGTTTTAAAAATCATTGCTCAGATCATCCATTGGCCACATGGCTTTGACACAATTAGGAGAACATTGTCACGTAAGAACATAAGACTCTGGGGAACAACTGGGAATCCTGTTTCGGCATGCTTTTCTGCTTATAACACCACCTTTGGCTACTCGGGTGCAGCCAGGTCGTAAAGGCATGAGATTCCCAATGGTTCCACATGGGCTAGCAAGGGTACCAAACGTTACACAGTGGAAGCAAGAAGGAAAGCATCATCATACAAGCTGGGTCGGTAACAGATTTGAGAATACGGAATCAGAATCAGCAGGAGTGAAGTCAAGAAAGTCAGGAACCAGAAAGTCAGAGCCAGGGATAGGATACAGACAAAGGTACACAGGCAAAGACCTTTGGCACAGGCAACACAGGACAAGGGTAGTGCAGGAAAAACGCAAACACAGCCAAGGTACTTTCTGGACAAGCCAAACAAGACCAATTAGAGGCAATGCATATCTGCAGATTCAGGGTTTTAATAGGGCTCGCAATTATTGAATGTATTGCACCTGAGCGATGATTTGCAGTTGAACACTAAAGAGCTCACCAGAGCTCTGCTGCAACAGTACAGAGGTATATAGAACAGAGGTAAGGAAACTGTGCAGCAAGTGGTCCTTGGTTCAAATCCAGACAGGTCACATGGATATTACACACATGCAAATAACAGCAACAGACACACACCATACATAAACATTTCATTTCATATAAAGGTGGTATTCATATAAGTCAGCTGGCCAAAGGTAACATTTTGGGTAATTAAATTACATGAAACCAGAATCTCATTGTTTAGGGCAAGGCTACACTAGGTTGTCTTAATAGTTTTACTACATATGGCAGAAACCACAATAAAAACCTTCGAAATTTCTATATGCAATAAAACCCCAACCTGCAAGTTTTGTGTTCTGAATGAATATGTTAGTTACTGATATTTTCTATGAATATGAAATAAAACTTTAGGAATTTACAGGAAGTGTACATATTTTATTTACTTTCCAAATTGTATTTTCAGAGCAAATGTATAAAAATACATTTACATTGCAATAAAAAAAACATTTTTATTATGCAATGGTTGTAATCAGTGGAATGTTTCTTGGATGCAATAATAAGAGCCCATGTTTGCATTATCTTCAGATTCTTGCATCTGTGGTTAAGGAGATATCTTGATGGACACTTTTATGAAGGACACCAAATGTTTCCATGTGTATCCGGAGCATTCACATAGGGAATATTCCAGACCCAGGGCCTGTCTAATAAAACAATCATACAGAAAAGAAACAAGCACTTATCAGATCTTGGATGCTATAGGGTTTGTAGGTAAACTGACATTACAGAAAACTGCTGCAGCATCAGCTGGTTGCCAGGGTGAAATTACATTGATGATAAAAAAGAAAAAGCTTGTGAAGGGTGGTGGATTAGTGGTGGGTGGAATTGTAACATTTATTCAGTGCTTTTCTGTGAATAATGAGGATTACATGATTTCAAGTGTGAATGGAAGAAAGTAAATGATATATCTAAAATTGAATGTTTGTAGTGGTAATAGACTGTGCACATATCTACTGTATGCGTAATAGTTTTTGAGTAGCAATGCATAAATCATAAAATAGCATTATCTAATTTTCTAAAATAAGACTATAAACCAACTCAGAAGGGCAGAAAAGGGGAATTAAAGGGAAAATTGATGATATTTTGATGCTTTCCATAGCACATGAATAAGGTGAACTTTATAAAAGATCTAGCACCAAAAACACTACTGCTTTCCAATTGTGTCACTCTTATTCTATAATGAAAGGTATTTTCTATGGTTACAGTGTTACTTTACAAAAGAAAAACCACATTCAATATTATTAAAACATAGACAATGAAACAATTATAATCAACAAATCAGAAAAAATGGTGTTTCTCTTGCATTATCAACTAACCCTACTGCATTCTCAGCTGAAAAAGGTGAAAAAAAAATAAGTGTGTTAAGGCATTTTACAAGTTTATTAATATTACCAACACTTTCTTAGATAAGGAAGAAATATTTTTAAACCCCCTCCTTTAAATGAAATTACCTTAACCTTTTCCTATCCAATTAAATTTCCTGTTCCGCCCATTGAAATCCTAATATTTTTGGCGAAAAATGTGAAATTAGATGTTCCATGCAATATCAGTGAATTTTATCAAAGAAATTAGCAGCACTCGCTTCATTACTTCGACCACACTCACACATCTGTAATATTGATGTCCCTGCCAGGGGACCAAGGATTGGAATGGAATTTTTGGTATGTCCTCCTCTAGGTGACACAGGATAGGAAAAGGTTAAATATGGCATACATAAGTAGATTGTGGGGGTAATTCAGTATAGTGCGAAGTTACCTCCGGATCCTTCACATCACTTTGCAGAGGCTGTTATGTGCTCGCTAATGTTCTGCACGAGCACATCAGCAAATGCTTTAAAGGGTTTCCAGTCTCAGTGAGACCACTCGAGTCGCCTCACGAGACTGGAATCCCTTTAAAGCGTTCGCTGATGTGTGCGTGCAGAACATCAGCAAGCACATAACAGCCTCTGCAAAGTGATGTGAAGGATTTGGAGGTAACTTCGCACTATGCTGAATTACCCCCACGTGTGTTGCAGCACAAAACACTGCATTATTAATTCAAACAGGAAACATTGCATAGTTGTTATATGTATTACCCTAAATTGTTGGTGGACCAACTAACATTTGTCAAATGTTACAGAGTTGTGAAAAATGTGTAAACCTGAATTATAGATATCCTCCATTTCCACCCAATCTGACCTAACACAGGGTTGTAAAATCTGGTTGTGACAACTACAACATCCAGTATCCACAGAGGGCTACCAGCCATCAGAGGATGTTAGCAGCTGTAGGTGTATAACCACTGAAGGCTAATTTTACATTTCCCTGTTCTAATATGTTAAAACATTTTCCTTTTAACAAAGCGTTTTATATAAACACATTAATGATATATGCACTTTAATAAAAATTTTGTTTTCCTTAAATGATGATCCTTTGTTTCTGTAATAAAAAAGTAACATCCATTAATTCTCTTTCCAATCTACCTCTTAGGAAATGGTTAAAACAGGAAGACTGTTCTGCACTTATTGATCTACAGTCCCAACTGTGCCATTCCACTAATATGTATTGAGTTATTTCTTGAAATTTTTTTTTTGTTCTGATATTAATGTGGGTATGTACAGTAGTATATATATGTATAATTTTATTTATGAAGTGCCGCAAATTAACACAAAGCTGTAAAAAGCATATTATAGTAATACATCTGTGAAGAGTATTAAGCTATTGAATGTAGAGGCGGTATTTGTAGTCTGTGTTAATCATGAAACAAAATGATTTAGATGTCTGATTCATGATCTGCTTCATCACTTATACTTATATATAAGTATTTACCTATCTAATGTATCCAAATTATTGTGTTGTTACAATTATGTAATTAGCTACCAAAAACAACATTGTTCATATGTCCAAACACAGCTAAATTAATGAAGCCATCCCCAACAAAGACACCAGCTGAGCAAATTGGAGTGTTGCTATATGACAGCTAAGGCTGAGGGCCTAATTCTTTCTCACTCCTGGACGGGGCTTATTCAATTCAACAAAGTGAGAATTTGACTGTCAAAGTGAATTCTCAAAATTTTGGGTTGCTACACTCTGATTCTCTACTCCTTTTTCACTAAAAAGAGGATTTCCCGCAACTGCATCAGTAGCTGTCTCGTGTGTAGTGCGCCATGGATAATTGTACAGCAGGAGCCCTGCCTTTAGCCCCTTAATTTGCTAATTTAATCTGGGGAAGTTAAACTGGCGAATGCCCTTGTCGAATTTGCTAGTGTGACTAACTCCGATGATTGATGAATAGGAGAATTACCTATGATTGTGCACATAAAGTGCTGCAAAGTGCTCTGTAAATTTGCGACAAAGTGCTCTGTAAATCTGAAGTATAAACTGTCGAATTAGTCTTGAATTTACCACGTGGTGAACAAATGTGAATTTTTCCATTTCACGGACTTTCATGAATAAGGCCCATATATGATCTGTAGCAGTTTCAGCGATATGCCCATATGCCATCAAGGGTCAGAAATAATTTTGGCAAAAAATGATCATGTTGTTTTTACCTTTTCTTTAATGTGCCTCAGCAGTCTGATAAATAAGAACGATGAGTACTGTGGTATTATATGATACTTTATTTGGATTAACAAGCTACTCACAGTACTCCTCTTTCTAATTACTCAACTGGACTAATATGGCTTAAACCATTTTTGTGCCTCAGCGGTCTGATAAGAGTATGGGGGAAGGGCCTTTCAAGCCATTTACTTACTTACTGAAATTAATATTTTCAATGCTATTTTTTTATGCTGTGTGTACAATAATTAAGTCACAATATTCTATTTTATAGTCTAAATCTTTAAAATGGCCACATTAGATAAATTATCAATTGCCTTTGAACAGCTATAGCGAGTAATTGCTCAGATCTGTACAAATGACTTCCGCCAAATTCTACAGAGATGGCACAGGCTGAAATTTCTGGAGTCATTTTTCTGTCTTTGATGCGAACAGGAAACAGCTTCAAACAATCTCTTTACTTCTATCTAGTAAAGAAACACATTACTTTACAGCATAGTATTAATATATATAAAAATAGATACGGCTATATTTTTAACAGTGAATATGTACACCACGATTGGACAATTGTGAACATTTTCGGGTAGTTTTGCTGTCAATGCTGAACATTTCCAGACTGCCTAATAGTACTGAAAGCCTGTCAGACTCTTGTGACTTGACTAATGATATAGGCCTTGTTTCACACAATTTGCATTATGATTTGTCCACCCACGTTCTCAATTTATTCTGCTTTCAGTGTCGAAGATTCCAGTTAACCACATAGGTGCCATTTAGTATAATATTCTTCACTGCATTATCTTAAGCACATTAAGCAAAAGGTAGATGTTGGTGACAGAGAGAATGAGGGTATGTAAGAAAGTGGCTGTAAATGGAAAATGATTGAAATTAACAAATAATTTATACTGCAAGAAACATTTGTTTAATACTAAAAATGAACAGGCAAATAATTGTCTGTGCATAAACTGTTCAGGACCAGTAACTCCAAAAAATATAAGACTTTCCATTTTAGATTGGCATGTTAGTTATTGAAATACAGCACTTCAAAATGTTATCTTTGAAGTTAATTCATGAATTTTATTGCTTTCTATCTGTTCTTATCTTTACGGATTGCAGCCATGTTGTTAAACAGGCCTCACCCAGTCCCACTGTTTTCTATGGTGCTTTGCATAAAGCATGTACAGGAAGTGTGCCCTAAAGCCTGATTTTTAAAGACGAACAGCTCAATATCTTACTTTCTATACATAATGTGGAAGTTTTGGAAGCAGAGATTCAATATATGGTAACTATAAATGCATTTGAAGCATTTTCAATTAATGGTGTTACTGATCTTTTAAGCCTTAAAATAAAGACAAAGAAGTAGTCCGTCATGGAAAGGTATATGCAGAGCTTCATTTGCCAGGTACAAAATCATCTAAACAAGCTTGCCATGCTTAGATATAAAAAGGGACAAAGAAACCCTAGAATCCCCACATCTCCACATCTCTACCACACTGAGGAAGTAGAAAGACAGGCAGACAGCAACACTATACTTCACATACTAAAGAGAAGAATTTTGAGTTTGTTTTATTGTGTATGACTAGTACAAACCACTGAGGTAGAACTAGGGCTAGAGTGCTATGGTGTCAGAATCTGTCAGAGTCAAGGTCGAATAGTAGCACTAGAAGCATGAGATAAATGTTAAACCA
>WMED01014773.1:0-13895 GCA_019650415.1 Pipa parva | reverse complement strand
ATGCACTATATAGTGTTTTTGTTTGCGCCCCTTCCTTCAGGTAGCCAAGGCTATGTTTTTACATCAACTTCAGCACTGGGTTTTGAAGAGGCTGCATTCTGAAGAGACTTGTTACACAATTGGACACATTTATAATAATTTATTTGGATTTATTTTATCACCATTATCAGTTTGTATTATTTGCACAGTTTGTTTAACAGCTTTGTTTAGCTGAAGAATCTGTTCAAAGCAAATTTTCTCTCTCAAAAGTGTTCACCTACCAGAGGTTAGCATAAACCATTATTTACTACGGAGAAGATCATGTCACTTAGCCACAGTCATAAAAAGTTTCCCCATCGAAAAAGGATATCAATATCCCTCAGAAATAGAAGGTGGCTTCAGCACGCTCACTGCAATCAAAACACAAAAACAGACTTCTACATTCTTAACACATGCAGAGACCTGCTCCTAAAGGTCATTTGCAGCATGTAGATCACACTTTACATGAAATAGTCAACCAGTAGCAATTTACACAGAAGAAGGTTGGCAGAGATTAAGGTGCTCTACATATTTCAGAGTAACTTAGCTATAATTGATGGGTTTCAGCTTGCATCTCAAACAGTAGTAACAGGAGGGTCGAATGAAGGAGTGCATTTTGTTCTGCTTACTTGGACAATGAACCCTTTGACACCTCCCTTATGTTTGAATAAATAACTGTTCTTTGAAGCAGAAAGTCCTCAGCATTAACATTAGAACATTTAGGTGTGAAATCAAATATTCAGAAATCTTGATAGTGATGCTTCCTGCCTTGGCTGCACTGGTCTACTATGTAAAGGAACAAAAGGATAACAGAATTCTAAGATTACACTGAAGTACAGAGCTGTTTCCTGTGGAATGAACAAATTGTTAGCAATTAGAAGACAAATAGAATAGTATGACTTCTAGTTGCTTGAAAGAGTAGATGAAAATATGCAGTTTTAGATATATTTAATAAAAAAAATTTACACCTTGAACACCTTACAAGTAATTGAGAATTTGAGCTGAAATATACAGTTTGCTTGAATTATACAATTTAAAGGGGACAAACATTCCTAGCTAATATGCTAAAAATATATAGAGCAATATATACAATTTAGGAAGTAAGTTTAATCTTCAACCTCCACCCTGTTGGATGTTCTTGAAAGGGTTGTGCAGGTGTTGGCTGCATGGAGTAGGAGGCAGTAGTACAAGTCCACAGGGACTTGGCGCAAGCTATGCCTAGGGCGCAGAGTCTAAGGTAGACCCTAGTTTTCACCATTGACCCCCACAAGGGGATATGGGCTTCGCCGTACAGAATACCATGGTCATGGCCCCTAGGCCAGCTGTCCACTGGTGGGTGAGAAGAGAATGGTCCTACGAAATCCAAAGGTTGAGGCAGGCAGCAAGAATTGAAGTCAAGAAAGTCAGAAGTCGGGGCAGGCAGCAAACAAACGTAGTCCAAGAACAAAGTCAAAACCGGAACAGACAAAACAAGGAATAAACGGGAGCCACAGAATGAACTGGAAGGTCCTATATTTCGGGCACAGATTAAACCGAATGTCTCTCTTATAAAGGCCCAAAGGCGGGAAAACTGTACGCTGGAAATGACGTGATCATGGCGCAACTGCGACTCGTTTTCACAACAGTGATGGAAGTGAGACAGAGTCTTTTCGGGACCGTGACGGTAGTGCAATGGCGTCTTTTCACGACCGCGAAGGAACCGCCCGTGAACGATGAAAAATGCAGTAAGAACCTTTCCTGACAGTTCTATAAGGATAGCAAATTTTTCCTTATAACTCGCTTAAGCAATCAACAGAGCCTCTAGAAAATGTGGCAAAATGTAAATGTGTTGGAAATAAACAGGTTGTTCCAGTAAATATATAGATGATGTTTCAAAAATAATAATATGTTGTAAAATTCACTAATGTAATTGTGGGCATTCAACAGATAGCACTTCATAAATAGGAAATTACATTTAATGTAATTCAGCCAACTGGGCAAAACACTCTTCCTTTTACTGCTATCACTGTACATTCTCATAGTGAAGATGGAAGGATAATTGCTTTTCCTACTTTCTTGTAGCATACACACACACACACACAAATACGCACACCAACACAATATTAACAAAAATTAAAACATGAATACAATAATATGTTTTCCTACTATTGGATTGACCTGAAGGCTACACATGTCTCCGGTCAAGTCAGTAAAGTGAAAGGCATACAATAATTAGCTTTAATGAGCTGTATACATTTTGACACGATTGTAGCATTTGAAGGTGATTCTAAAGAGCCTTCTTCAGCAGGTAAGATGTTTGAAGAACCCATAGGATGCCGGCCCGAGAGTGTGAGCTTCACAAATTACTTCAAAGTCAAAGTCAATCATAATCTGTGAAGAAGATAAAGCTCTTCATGTGCACTGGTAGATAAAGGCATATTTGAAGGGGAAGGCAGCACTTACACAATTAATTATAACTGCTTTCATTACCATGTCTGACATCTCCACAAGGATTGGAATACAGAATCATATATCTATTAGTCTGTAGCAATACATGTCTAAGGAGATAGCATTCTTTATGTCTTTCTTCTTCTTTATGTTTTCTTTACTGTGTTTTCTATAATGTCTTTTTATGGTCAAAGAAAAAGGCAGTTGATATCAATGAATATGTAAATTCCTGTTTATGCAAAAGCTTTGCATTTGATTGTTTCAGTTTATTCCACCATCATTATGGCGAAATTTAATAAACTCGGAAAGACCGCTCTCGGTGCGAGATCTCACTCGGTAAAATTGGAAAAGCCGAGAGCAATCTTTCCGAGTTTAATAAATTTCGCCCATTATTTAGTGTAGTAAGACGTATCATGTTATGTTTTTCTCAAACACAATGTTGTCTACCCCTTCAGTGGTATTCTAAGACAGTTTGTGATTTTAGTTTTATTTTGCAATTGGTGAAATATTTCTTCTTTTTTTCAGAACTCTATTTTTTTTTTTTGGTTTTCATTTTAATTTTTTTTTTCTTGTTTTCGTTTTTGTCCTTATTTATATTTAAAAGGTTAAGAATCCACTGAGCATGTCTGGGACAGTGAGCTATGAGCAGCCAGGAAATTCAAGAGCTAAAATTTAGAAAAACTCAAATGAAATGACATAAAATGAAAAAGTATTTGATTCTGCATAAAAAATAAAAATAATTTAGACTTCACAACCTCTGAAAAATATGCGATTCCAATGAACCAATAAGGTTCTTTAAAACAAAGATACATTGAATGCATTCATAACTATGGCATTTTTCTGGAGTTTTATTAGTTTTTAACACAATACAACAATAAAAGGAGACTTCCTACACAGTGTTTCAAGGTGCTGGTGCTTACAAAAGGATTTACATAATCTACTTGGAAACAAGAGTTAAAGTGCACCCGTCAGCTCAGGATTATTACAGTTTTATAAAGTATGTGACTTTATAATGTAAATCAAGTAATTAGGAACAAAGAAACATTTGCATATTGAAAATAAACCTACTTGAATCTTGTCCCAATTTGAAAGCATGGAAGCTGCCATTTTCTGCCTGACCTGCCACTCAAACACTACAGAAACGCCCCCTAACAAGCAGGCTCTCTTCCCCTGTCTCCAAAATCTCACATGCACGTGCAATAGCATTACCACGTTACACAAGCATCATCCACTACACTATGTACCATCCCACACTGTGCATAATCCTCCCACTTTTTTGACTGGGGAGGCTCAAAGCATATGCACTTTGAGTCTCCACAGCCAGTAATGCTGAAAGCTTCCCCTGTAACTGACTGGGGAAGCTGTCAACGTTACTGGCTGGGGAGACTCAAAGCGCATATGCTTTGAGCTCCTCAGCCTAGAGGCACGCCGCGATCCTACACTAGGGAGCTCAAAGCATATGCGCTTTGAGCCTCCCCAGCCAGTAACACTGACAGCTTCCCCAGTGAGCGTTACTGGCTGGGGAGGCTCAAAGCACAAGTGCTTTGAGCTCCCCAGCAGTTTTCACTGCCAATACCAAACATTTATAAGAGCCGCATATCCCTGACTTAGCTAGCCGCGAGAGGAAGCCTTTTGAGGTGAAACATGTTCGGTCTAGCCGGTGTTCATCTCCTTGTATCCCTTTCCCAGTTTACCTGCAGCTGCTCGGTGTCTTTACCACACCACTCTGGTATGTTGCTTGGCACAGTCCTTTTGCTAGAATCTGCATTAAACTTGCTGCTCCTTTCAGCAGCTATAGCTGTGTTCAGGCTTTGACGTTGTGATTCATTCAGGAGCGGTTCTTCATATTATTTCACTGGGAATTTACATACTCATACATAGTTTTCAAATGTATTTTGTCTGTATTTTTCTAATTGGGATTTCACAAGGAGTGACACGGCTGTTGTTTGTTCACCCCAGTGGGATTTCTCCCACATTAGGATTTTCCTGTTTTTTTTAATGGTTTAATCACATTGCTCTTTAATTGTTGTGTGGTATATTTTCTAATAAAGTGTGTGCTTTACTTTTGGATACTGTCTTCTTTTTCTTGCTTAGAGGATCGCAGTCACATAATCGCATCATGAAGCCGGCTTACTTGTCAATCAAGTAAGCTGGCTTCATAGTACAGCCTATCAAACCGACTCTCTGCTAGGCTTCTAGCAGAAAGTCGGTTTGAGAGGCAGAGTCACCGAGGGATAACTTTTAAAAGGTAAATATTTTTTAATTTAATTTATTTAAATGACAAAGTTGTTTAGTCTAGCATGCTATGCTAGAATAAACAAAGTCACTTTTTGGTGACGGGTGCACTTTAAGGAAAATCCACTGAATGAGCATAATTAGACAGTGAAAATCTGGGAGAACATCAATTATTTTCCAGTTATGACACCTTAGAAAAAAATTCTCAGATTTAAGCACTTCACTGTCTTCTGATATGCATACAGAATATTTGTTAAATTTTGTACATGGAAGAATAAGCCGATGTTTCATATTACCAGATTTATTTTTATAACTCACATTGTGTGACAGTATGTTAGAAGTTAGCAGAACCAGTCTAGATCATTGCTTGGAAACCAGGGAAGAACATGGTATCTCATTAAGAAACTTAAAATATTCCCTGTGTTTTTTTATGGCACATCAGCTGCCTCTTGTCTATGATAATTGTCTGAGAATAATAACATTCCAAAGATTCTTTTCAGTTTCCTGGAGTGTCACAACTTAAGACTTCTTCTGCAAATACATGGAAAACCCAAAGACTGCACATTAAATCCAACCACAGAGTAGATTCTATATGAAGTTTTTACAAAAGCTTAATGATGAGGTGTAAATCTCTGTTACACCAGAGAGCTGGTTTGTTTATGTTGGTTTTAGTTTTGTTGATTTTCCATTTTTAGTATACTAAGAAATGTACTTTACAGTCTAACCATCTTAAATATCTTAAGTCTGCGAGAATAAGCTAACTTCGGGATTTTTGATCAATGACCAAACACCCTAAATAGATCAGAAGGCATTCATTGAAATTCAATCTAAAAGGGGAAATAATTGTCTTTCGTTTACATTTGTTCATCACTGCACTTTACCTGATAAATGGGTTTTGCCTTCATGTCCATGAACAAACCTCCTTAGTCCCCATCTCATTGATCCACCAAGCACAGTTCATGGTTGGACAACACAAAAGCAGAATGTTTGCCAGGAAACCTCAAACCCCAGGTACTACTATTCTTGGTGCTATATTTTGTCAATTAAGATTTTTTAATTTAAAGAATAACTATTATGTTAAACTAAACTTACCTGACTGATCTAGCAGCAGTATATTAAGTGTACTGCTGCTAGATCAGCTTCCATCACCTCCCAAATTTTGCTGAATTTTACTAACTGCACATGCGAAATTGTTTAAGTTTGGCAAACTTCGGCTGAAGCAATTTGCTTTGATTAATTTCCCCCTAAATCTCTAACCTACTACATGACACATAATATAACCCAACATACACTTCTTATATCAGTGGTTCTTAACCAGGGTTCTATCGAACCCTAGGGGTCCGGTGAGTCGGTCTCAGGGGTTCGGTAGAGCGTCTGCCACAGAGGTCAAGTGATTTATCACTAAAGAAGGGTTCGGTGAATGTACATATGAAACTGGTGGGTTCAGTACCTCAAACAAGGTTAAGAACCACTGGCTTATATTGACAGGCAGGATGGAAGCAGGTGCAGAATGTGCTACATTCTTATTCTTAGATAAATTAGAATTAGCAGTGTTGGTATATTTTATATCCATATATATATATATATGTATACATACATGGGTATGACAATCATTTGTAACATTTTTTATTAAGATTATCATTTCTCTTTAACATGCTGTAGATTTTTGGAGTCACCTCATATGGCCTCTTGGCCTCGCTCATTTAATACACAGCTGCAGTATCTCGCACCCGCTTTACTGTCTTTCAGGAATCTAGAAGCTTCAAGACCTCATTTCACCCGCTCCAAAAATATTATAGCAGATAAAATCCCAAGCCAACATCTTAAAAGTTTCCTTTAGTCTCAAGGAATTTTCTGGTCCAATAGGAGGGATATAAACTCGAAGAATAATATGTGTGAATAGAATATATGGCAAATCAAAAAATATATACTTTTGTATATAGCTATAGCATTTATATAAAAAAAAGTTGTTTTTTTTTACCTTGTGCAGGTTTTGGGGGTTTTTCATGAAAGTGTGAATTCTGAGAATATGAGACTTCATGCTAATGCAACAACTCTTGGGGTATTTATCATGGATTGAAGTGCAAATTGGCCCGAAAGCAATACTGCATGAACCTTCCTGTTTTATTTCACCGGATAAAAGTGGTGAGTTCCGGGGTTCATGGCTGGTTTCCTGTGACTTTTTCTGGCAATATTTCATGCAAAATGCTTACAAAGTATGGCAACAGTTTTAAAAGTTAAAAGTGGTCTACTGTTGAAATTAATGTATAAAACAATGGTTTTAAAATTTAAGCGATTGTTGCCAGCAATACTGGTGACTATTTTGAAGACAATACTGAGTTCAATGCTGAAAACAATACAGGCAGCACTTTGTTTTATTAAACCAAGTCATGTCATATTGATAGCACGTTGCTCCATTCAACTTCATGCAGAGTGTTGGAAATTCACTTCACCTGGTGAATATATTATTTCATTAAAAAAAAACCTCTATGTGACTGACCCAAACTGCAGTTTTTACTTGGCTCTAATAGGTTGGAAGAATAGTCATTCCATACTGAAAATTCACAAACATAGTTGCAAATGTGCACTGGTGTTGTAACCTGTAGCAATCAATCAGCTCCAGCTCAACCCAATCTGAAGCTTGATTGACTTGTTTTCAAGGATTACTCTACATGTTTCCTGATTGGCCCACTTTGACGGCTTACTGATTGTACTACTCTGATAGTTCCCACTCTGGTTGGGAGAAGGCTTAATATATGCTCAAAAATTTACAATATGAGCCTCATCTGGCCTATAAAGAAAGCAGCCTGAAAAAACTAGCTATAGTTTAGCAGCACCCTGCTGACCAAGAGAATTAAGCAGCCATGCAGTTGATTATATCTACTAAATAAGACTGGAACCACTACTTCTGCTCTGAACATCTAAAATAGGAAAAAGATTTGTGCCCGTCAGTCACATGTGTAATCAATAAAAATCCTATGTCTGGGAGTAAACTGATGCGATCAGATAAAATGTATACAGATGCCTTTCAAAAATAGATTTCTTCAACATTAAATGCATCTGCACATTCTCAACCAAAACTGTTATAAAATGTATTATTTTTCCATAGGCAACAATAGCAATAGTGCCACTAACAGGCTTTTACAGATAGTGCTCTTGCTGTTGTTGCTGTAATGAGAATGATCTGGGCACATCTATCTTTTAAGGTGCCTGGCATCTTGCATCTCTACATTTAAAATGAAACCTGTTACATTACTTGCCCATTACTACTACTTGATAATGTGGTCTTTATAAGAAGCTTCATGAAATATTGACAGAGGCTTATATGTAATTGATGGTAATAATAATTCTGGAGTGCTACAGCTCATTAATTAAAACAAAATTAAAAATTCATAGAAGTGGAAAGTATTTCCATCTTTAAGGACCACTCAGAAAAAAATTGTTCAGGTACCAGAGAGTATGCAAATATTTAAACTCAAAAGTGATATGTACAGAACGAATAAAAGAGAATTATTTTAAAAGTTATGAGCAGTGGCCTGCTTAAAGTATTATGGGCCATGGTGCAAAATCATGCATGGGGTGACCCCCTCCCCCCCCCCACACACACACACACTATAACCACATTTCACCCAACGCTACTAATCATTAAGTCATGTAAGCGGTTATGATTTAAAACACAATTATTTCCATAGCGGTACTGTAATATTAGTGCTATGGAAATAATTAGTTTAAACTGCACAAACGTCATCTAGTAGGTGTCCCTAGGTCCCCCACACCTCCCCCATCATCACACCCCCATCCAGCACTAATAATCATCATCCGGCATGTAAGTGGTTAAATGATTTAAAACACAATAATTTCCATTGAGCTACTATAATATTAGCACTATGGAAATTAGTTTAAAGTATACAAACCCCATCTAGTAGTGGTCCCTGGGACCCCCACACCTTCCCCAGTATCGCTCCTCACTTCGCGATAAGCTAGGTGGGGGGGGGAGGGGGATCGCTAATTGCAGGAAGCATCTCTCCAGGAGCCGCTCCTTTCCCCCCTACCCCATTGTGCCCATTTTGGGTAGGGGAATCTGAACGATAAAAACAAGGGGTCCCTGGGATCCCTATCTATCCCACAAACCCAGCACTAGGCTTGGTGGTCCCCATATGCCAGGCTGCGGACCACTGCTCTAGGGTAATATTTATCAAGGCCCTTTCGGCCTATTTACTGCTCTTCAGTTCTAGTCGCTGCTTTTCTACACGTTTTGAGTCGTGAGTTTTTCGGATTGGGACCAATTTATGAAGTGTGGATTAAAATTTTTCAAGACTGAAAAAGACTGATATTGAGGATTTGAAATCATGTTAAATCCACCTCATTTTACATTGCTTTCAAAGGAGCACCTTTTTCATTACGACTATTTGTGATATCGGCTTCTTTTTTCATCTCCAAAACTGATGCAAATCCATTTCCCATAGAAGATAATGGGGTTTTCAATCTGATGAATAATTTTTGGCAATAATGTTTTCTTTGCAAGGGGCTTAATAAATACTTATAGAAATATTCGCGTTACCAAAGATCAGCAATATTGAAACTTTTGCTATATTTATCAGATATTCAATATCGATAAACCTGTCAAATGATTGTTTATTTTGATAAATATCCGTATTGACATGCTTTCTTGTTTCAGTGGGGGTACATTAACAGCATGTACAATTTTATCAGGCGTTCTGTCAAAGCTATCAATTGTGAAGTAAAAAAAACCTGTGAAAAGAGCGCACAAAAACGCACTAATAGTGCCTAATCCAGCAGTTCTCAACCTTTTTTAGGCCGCGACCCCTGGCGCTGACATCACTGCGCACTGACGTTTTGGCCGAACATCATCACGTATGCCTGTCACGTGGTGACGTTTTTGACTGATGTCACCCCGCAGGAACCCTTATAAGGAGGGTCCTGCGGCGGCTTCCAGGTGCCACAGCGGTTCTTGACCCCGTGGGTCGCGACCAGAGCCGGCTCTGGCCCTATAGGCGCCCTAGGCAGGCGGTGCCCCTAGCATTTGCCTACTCTGCCTAATGGCAGAGCCGGCACTGGTCGCGACCCACAGGTTGAGAACCGCTGGCCTAATCAATAATAAAGAGATAGTGCACACAGACAATAGAAAAGCTATTAAACTTGATATTTTTTTATAGCTCTAGTTTGGTTTTTGGGATTTTCTATTGTCCGTGCACTCTCTCTTTGTTATTGATTAGGTACTATTAGTGCATTTTTTGTGCGCTTTTTTCACAGGTTTTTTTTTTTCACTTCTCAATTGATGGTTTTGTTCAGCGTTAAGGCACATGCTTCACAGAAGAGCTGCACAGTATTTGGACTTTATGTTTTATGATTATTGGACTCTTTATTTTATTATTATTTTTTTGCACCATTTTGTTCTCACATGTTGTTTAAGGTGTGTTGTTTTGTTCTGTTAAAGATGATTTACAAACACTGCTTTTCGCTGTACAAGACGCTCGTGTACTTTATTGTCATTTTATTTGTCCTAAACTCTGTCCTTTCAGAGCAGTGTCAAGGAGCCAAAGAAAATGTTAGGGTATAAACTAAAATGAAATCCAGTATTCAATATTTCCTAAAAGGTTTAAAATAAAGCAACACCATGTCCTCTGAGGTTGCCCTTTAAAAATGTGTGAGATTGTAGTTCTTGTACTTAAAAGTCTGAGAAAGCTACACTGGATTGATAGGTCTCCCCGCAAACCTTTTAATGAAATTCTTTTTATCCTAAAACAACAATTCACATGAATGGAATGTTTTAACTTGTTCATCTTCTTTTCAAAATGCTTTCTTGATTCAAGGAATAAAAAAAAAAGTTTCACATCCAAAAGCTGCGTCCGTGTACGATTTTTCACTTTGCATTTTGTGAGCCAATTAAACGTGACATAAAAAAAAAAAGATTTTTCTAATATTTATGGGGAATGGAGTTTGGGAGTTTATCAAGGGAGACAGATCTGGGACACAATTCATTGGTGCATTTATCTTCCAAATTCTATGGTGAGGTTTTCATTCTGTAACCATGGCAACCACCATATACAGTCCTGATGGACAAAGATAGAGATATGAAGTATAATAGGAGATATGGTTTTCTTTTTCCATAGATTCTTTTCATAGCATGTAAAAATAACATTTTGTTTGTTGTAATTCAGATAAAATTTCAATCTGTTATCAACAAAGCACCATGCGAAAATACTTTGTGTTTTAAGGGAAACTATAGGGAGAATTTTTTTTGTGTGGTCTTATATTTTCTAGATCTGGCCCAAACCTACCATTTTCTTATAACTGTTGCTGTTGTTTTTGTTATTTTTTTTTCTCTTATATTCTAAGTTATTTCTAATATTTTTTATTACCATTGATTTAGTATTATTTTATTATTACTCCTTGACAAACCTTCACATAATCCACTGTGGGGAATAAAAGCAATGTTCTCTTACCTCAAGGAACACATTGTAAGGCCTCGACCACACAAGGTTTTATGTGAATCAGTTGGACCGTCCAGCTCATTTGTACTGCTTGTATGGAGGAGCAATAAACACACCTGGGAACTTTGTTGGATGTCTTACCCAGAAGTGAGCTCCCTCCTGGGTATCTACATCAAGGGGCAGTTCTTATGGATGTGAATTATTATATTGGGGTCAGGGCTATTTGCATATATGCAGACTGGGTTGCTGAGGGGAGATAAATGGGGTGGGATTTGGTAGGTATGGGGCAAAGTTACAGTGGTGGGTTGCATATTTAGGGAAGAGAAGGGGAAGAGCTACCTGTAGGGGACCCAGATCCAGAGAACTTGATGGTTTCCCTGGAGACCTGGTGTATTCTCAAGTTTGGCAATACAATGTTCTGTATAAAAATCATACTTACATATCACATTATGCAATCTGTGTTAACATTCAGAGTTCTACAGATCTATAACATGCTGTAACTTTTATTCCTATGAAGAGACACTAGAAAACTGACTAACATCGGGATTTCCATGCACTTTGTCAAATGCAGTTCTACTCCATTTCCTACCCAGAGGCTATAAAAGCATTACTTCCTGTGTTTTTATTTTTTTTCTTTTGGTACTTATTCATCAAAGTCAGAATTCAACTGTCGAAGCGAATTCTCATCACTTCTAGTCACTAAGCTCCCATAGTTGCTAATTCTCCACTCCTTTTTCAATGAACAGAAGATCCCCATAGTGAGGAGGAAATAGCATCAGAAAAGGTCATCTCCTGCATAGCACAGCGTAGTCAGTTGGACATTAGCAGGTCCTGCTGTCGGCCCCCTAATTCACCACTTTAATCTGGCAAACTAAAACTGGCAAATTGGACAAAGTACACCTTGGAAAATTCCCTACTTTGGCAGTCTCTAACACTTTAGGGATAAAGAAAAAACTCAGGAACAGAAAAGTGAGGAGAGATCTTTTACCACATCTTATATTTCTAGATATAGTAACAACATTAGAGAAATCTCAGAAATAATTTAAAAAAAAACAAAACGCATTGGCATATTTTGAAGATAGACCCAATTCTGGGCCCTACCCTTCCCGCCAACCCAAAATTTATATATACAAAACATTAAGAATTTTAAAAATATATTGTCTCCGTCTAATTTTAAATTAATTGGATTCTCAGACCACAACGAACACATAATAATTTAATTGGCACGCATAAGTGTGGTTCAACTAGATGTCCATCATGTATAATGTTATCAGGAAGAAATATTAGCAGATTATACACCAAATTTCAACTGCAAAAGTACAGTACGTACATAATATAAATTTTAATTTGTCCATGTCACCTTAAATATGTAGGTAGAACGAAGAGGAATTTTTCCAGACGCATCTATGAAAACGTTAGGAATATCAAAATAGGCCTAACCGCGCACACTCAGTTTCACAGCATTATAAGCAAATGCAAAGATACTGCTGGCACTACATTTTTTGTACTGGAACAGATTCACCATAGTTATTTGGGAGGAGAAAGAATGATCAGGTTAAGGGGGTAATTCAGCAATGTGCGAAGTGAGCTCCGGATCCTTCACATCACTTCACACATACGCTCGCTGATGTCCTGCACGCGGACATCAGCGAACGCTTTAAAGGGATTCCAGTCACGTAAGCGCGTCACGTGATGAGGTCACCCCACAGGAACCCTTATAAGAAGGGTAATGTGGGCGCTTCCGGGCTCAGCAGCAGTTCTCGACCCCCGTGGAATGGTCGTGCGACCCACAAGTTGAGAACCGCCGGCGTAGGGGATGGATACAAGAGATTTGAGAACTGTGCATGGTATTCCCACAAACCAAGGGAAGTCTTATTTCTTCATCCTGAGCAGCTGCTGCCACCAAATCATTGAAAAACAAACAACAAAAAACAGCAATTATATGTGACATAATTGCTTTTTTTTTAACCTTTTCAGTGCCAGCCATTTTTTTTTTCTAATTTCACCTCATATTGCCAAGCAGTTTTTAAGAATTTTGCGCCGTTTGTGTTTTACTAAGATTTATGCAGGGAAAGAAATGTAATTTCCTGGAAAATTATATATCGTTTTTTTTCAGCAGACTTTGGGCTTTAACACGCAATGTCTTGTTTCTCTTTTTTTTTTCTTACTCGTTATTTATGGTGAAATATGTAAATAAAAATTTGATATTTTCACTTATAATGTTGCTTTATTTTAGCTAATAAAATATGTTTTTTTGGAAAACCTATACTGTATCTAAAAGCCCCATTCCTCCTGATTACAACGATACCACACATGTATCAGTAGACACCCTTTCCTGCCCAGGAGACACCCCTAATTGAAACGAGTGCATTACAATATTTTACAAAAAAATCTCCCTAGTATGCCCACCTTGCAGTTATTCAGAAAAAACAGTTTTATACCCTATGAATACCCCCCACAAAGTATATTTCTCCTAAAAGTATACACCTTCAGCTATCTAGGTGTACCAAGATTGTGGCTATGGACACAGATTTGTGGACGCAAGCCCCCATGAAACTGTTTTTTTAGTTTTCTAAAAATGATAAAATAAAATGATAAAAATTCAGCTTCAACACAGTATTTCTTTCAAATACCTACATGTAAATACAAAAAACTAAGGTAAAATGAAAGAGCAATGTCTCCTGAACAGAAAGATACCCCATATATACAGTGGGGAAAAAAAGTATTTAGTCAGTCACCAATAGCGCAAGTTCCACCACT
>WMED01014772.1:0-13895 GCA_019650415.1 Pipa parva | reverse complement strand
AACAAAACAATACCAATACGTTTTAAAAATGTTTGTTTTGGAATTAATATTAAAATGGAATAGGATTGTTTTGGACATTTCATCCAATTATTCAAAGAAAATGTTAATGGAGACTGCCCACTAGTGACAAAGCAGAGAAACAACACTAGATGAAAACATTCAACAGAGATGGATTAGTGCGGGATCTGCAATGCTGGATGATTATTGATAACATATTTACATATCAGTGATGCTGCCTTGGGCCTAGATGGAGCTAGATCAGTGATGGCTAACCTATGACACGCTTGTCAGAGGTGACATGCTGAGACGTTTCTGCTGACACACATCATGGTGCTATTCATGCCATGCTCCCAGTTGGAGAATTGCCCAACCTTCAAAAAATAATGGATTTTTCTTGAAGTGACACACCACCCAAGTTATGCTTGGATTTTTGATGAATTTTGACACACCGAGCTCAAAAGGTTGGCCATCACTGAGCTAGATGGATGTGGATCCTGTTATCTGCTCACTACACATTTGCAAGTATGGCTTCTCACGGGGATGACTTCCTGGTTAATAGGAGAAGTACAGTAGCTTACAGGGAGCTTTTGCAAAGTGCTTAGTCTGTTTAAACTAGACTGCTTGCTATGTGAATAGGAAGGTCACTAGAGGGAGACATTAGCATGTAACTCTATGGGACAGAGAACAATGAAATAAACATGCAGGATAAAAAAAACATGAGTAAAACATTGCTGAAGTCATGACACCAGAGTTTTTGATGTTAGCACTGCAGTTTTCCCTTAATTTTTTTTACCAGGTTTAGTGAGACGAATAGACTAGGGTGATATCAATTAGTAGGAAAGAGCAGGAAAATTATTTCAATAGCAATAGACCAGTATCAGTACTTTTCTGAATGAATAATATTGCTTAAAATAGGCAATGCTATTAACATTAGTGACTGTTTGCTGAACTGGTTGAAAAAGGAGAAAAATCAGAGGAAAAAAAATCACTTTTTTTTACCATTTGGCCCTTATATGAATATGTATCCTTAAATTTTGGGCGAAATTTCTTAAACTCGGAAAAGCCGTTTTGGCTTTTCCGAGTTTAATTGGGAAAATGCTTTGAAGTTTCTCCCAGTAAGTATTGCGAGATTTAACTCGTGCGATACTTGCCGTGAGAAACTTTTTTAAATTAAATATATCTATGGAAAGGTAGCCATACAATATAGCCATACAATATAGCTACCTTTCCATGGATATATCTAATAAAAAAGTTTGTCACAGCAAGTATTCCTTAGAGTGATATTTTCACCTTTACAAATTTATAAAAATGTAATTAGAGATGAGAATATGCTACACTTATCAAATTTGCACTTTGATATTTTACCAATAAATGATACCGTTTCCTTGAACTAAACTGAAAAAATACTACTACCTTTTTGAAATTAAAAAAATTCTGCAAAAACTCACTGTAGCATTGTGAAGTTGCAGAAAATGCCATGAAAAAATACATAGCAGTGAGGCTAAATTTGGAACTACATAGCCTCGATAAGAATAAGTCTCCTATGGAAACAGGTATTGAAATAAGAACATATATACAAGGTCTACATATTCCATTTTGCTTTGTTATATAAAGTTATTAGAAGTATTAATGTGTGTTGCTGGGTCTAGGGTCTCATTACACCCCCTCCCCATCTTCTCTGTAAGCATGCTTGAATTGTAATAAGCTGAGTGTCAGGTGGCCTGAGTTAAAGGCTACGTATAAACATCCCTGTTTCACATTCTGTTATTATTTCAGCAGAAACAAGACCTAATTTATTTAGCGAATGCTATTTATTATTATTTCGGTGAAACTGCTGGCTGTCACATCTATGTTAAAATCGCCTAAGAAAGTTGACGTTGCTTGGATAAATGTATTCACAAATGGTCTCCCAGTAGTAATTTATGAGAATTTATATTCAGTGTCTTAGCCCTCAATATAATATTTTCACCTTCATGTCTTCTTAATGTATTCTATAACCTTCTTACTGACATATATCTAAAGAATTTCTTCCCAAGTTACTATTAGTCAATGGAATTTCAAGCACCAGAGCCTACTAAATAACCGTAAAGTCACTGGTTGTGGGTGTCCATTAGAATGGTATGCATTTTAATATATGTAATGTCTATGGAAGAGATGAACAAAGTAAAGTCCATTCATCCTGCCTATATCAGACATCTGTAAGAGTGGAACCTCAGCCTCTATTAATAGGACATTATTAGCTCTCCTGTATCTTGGCTGTTATGTCCCAAACCTTTCACCCTTTCACTTTGATCAAGTATACAGGGGTTAGACAAAAAACCTGAAACACCTGTCATTTTAGTGTGGGAGGTTTCATGGTTAAATTGGACCAGCCTGGTGGTCAATCTTCATTAATTGGTCATTGCACCAGTAAGCACAGAGTGTGAAGATACAATTAGCAGGGTAAGAGCACAGTTTTGCTCAAAATATTGCAATACACACAACATTATGAAATTTACTAAGGGACGAAACGATTGCCCGAAGTTAATTTCTGACCGCACGTGCGGTATTACGATCGATTTGCGATTGTGCTATCGCAAATTGAGCGCAATTCCGATCGTGCGATTGCAAATTGATCAGAATTGCAGTCGTGCGATCGCAAATCGATCAGAATACCGCACATGCGGTCAGAAATTGCGATCGGGCGGACTAAATCCGCCCTTAGTAAATTTCGCCCTATGTGTAACATACCAGAGTTCAAAAGAAGACAAATTGCCTTGTATATTTCAGAGCTCATTTTAATCTATGAATTTGTGAGTATTCTGGTGTTTTTATACGTTTTTAGAAATAAAAAACGTTATTACACTATCTTTAGAATTTTTTGCATTTTACATATTGAATAATCAAGTTGGCTGGCTTGATCCAATACCGGTCTGGACTTCTGAAGGTTTTAATGTTGCATCAGTTTGGAAGACTTCAAGACTGGTTTTATATGCTGGCTTTAATTAATTGATCTGGTGAGCCTTCCCACTATCAGTGTGTGTGTGTATGTGTGTGTGGTACACATATTTCACTATTTGGAGGATTATTGTTATCCTTATATACACCCTATCACTACTATATGGGTGGCTGGTTTCTTTTTTCTTCGCTTGTGATAATAATTTTGATAAGCCACTATTGTGCTTCCTTTTTTGCGCTGTTCTTTTTTTAGATCTTATTTGGATTTTTTGGGGAGGTGGACCCTCATCACTGGAAAAGCAGCACACTTTGGGCGAAATTTACTAAGGGCGGATTTTTTCCGCCCGATCGCAATTTGTACTGCACGTGCGTTCTAATCGCTTTGCGATCGGAATTGCGATCGATTTGCGATCGCACGATCGCAAATCTATCAGAATTCTGCACGTACGGTAAAAATACCGCACGTGCGAACAGAAGTTAACTTCGGGCGATCGTTTCGCCCTTAGTAAATTTCGCCCTTCGTTGGACTGAGTTCATACACATTTTTTGGACATTTGTTTATTTGTAGTGCACTACTTGTTTGTATTTATTTCTAGAATGTTTGACCTTGTGATTAATCTTCAGTGTGATAGATCTTCAAGATTACTGACCCATAGCTTGTATCATCTCCCTGTCCTGTCAGGGGGTCTGTTCCACAGAAGAGAGCCCACTGCCCCAAAAATGGGTCTGTGAAAAGAGTTAGATTATCCATAAGATAGCATAAGCTTGTGCCTAGGGTCCATTTATTCCTGGGGGGCACCACAGAAGGCCAACTACAAATTAAAAAGTAGGAAAGTTCACACATATAGTCCCTTACTCCTTATATACAGAACAAAAACTAAAATACTAATGAGTAACAAACCGAATATTCATCAGAAGTAAAGCCAATAAATAATTATGTTACTGAATATGCTTAGAAAATCTGTATTGCTTAAAGTTTAACCTTTGTTTATAGGTATTATTCTGTATTATAGTTGAAAATAACAGGTATGAACATTGAATGGAAAAAACATTTGATTACAAGAATTTTATGCCTGTACAACCTTTGCTTTTTACCTTCAAAATTTGATAAAAATTATAAACACGAAAAAAAAATAAATAAAAAAATACAGAACTAATACCATGATCCCTGTCTGACTGAACAACATGGGTTCCTCTTCCTTCCTGCAGCCCTAGCGTTGAACATGACTCCATGCTAATAACATCATCACTCTGACATTGGTGCAGGGCCTGCTGGAAGAATGCGGAGTTAACACTGCCTGCTATCTTCAGTAAGCCTTGTGGGAGCCAGGGAGGGAGGTAGATGTGTGTCTGTGTGATTGTTTTCCCCTTGACTGTATGGGTCTGTGTGTTTGTGCATGTCTCTGTTGTGCCTGTGTGTGTGCCTGTTTGAGAGTGTGTTTGCATATCTGCCTACGTGTGTTTGCGTGTTTGTGTGTGTGTCTGTCTGTGTGTGCGCCTGACTTATGTGTGTGTCTCCTGTATGCGTTTGCCTGCTTGGGTGCCTCATTATGTGTGTTTGTCTGCCTGTTTGGGTGCCTCACTGTGTGCGTTTGTCTACCTGTGTGTCTATGTGCTTATCTTTGTCATTTTGGCCACAAACTGGTGACAAGATACTCTCTTATAATCAACCCGGTGTATTAATAGCAATTTGACATTAATCATAGAAAGATACAATTTATCCTTTAAACAGATCTATCTTAGTAAAATTACATCACTGCTGCTGACTTGTGCGAATTTGCAAGCCTATGCATCACAATACTCTTTTACTGGCTACATCCCACTAGGCAAGCAATAGCATCCAGTGCTGTTTGCTTCTTCAACATGTGAATCCACACTCAGATCAGTCCCTTTGGCCAATGTGGTGACTCAGTGGTTAGTACTGCAGCCTGACAGCACTTGGTTCTGGGTTCAATCTCACCCTGGACTTCATCTGCATGGAGTTCGTATGTTTTCCCTGTACCTGTGTGGGTTTCCTCCCACAATCCAATAACATACCTCTATGTAGGTGACTGAATAGAGAAACTAGATTGTAAGCTCCAAGGGGCAGGGACTGAAGAGAATGATGAATCTCTGTAAAGTGTTGCATAATATAGTAGGACAATATAAAAAATGGACAAAAAAATAAAATCACATTAGTGTGATTATGTTAATGCCTATTGCCTTATACTGGTGTTTATGAGAAACCAATATTTCTAAAGGCAGATTAAACCACTTGCAAATATAAATAAATAAATGGTCGATGTACAATATCGCCCCTTGATTTAATACCCCAGCGTCAAATAATATGTCTCATACCATCATAGAATCCATATGTCAAATGTATAATAAAATAAACATTTATTCTGAAACTATTACAATATTATAAAGGTATGTGTTTATTGAATTACATTTAAATATGGTAAATAAAAATAGTAAGCATGTACATTTTTTTGTTCCTTGTTTATACCTAGCAGAATTATAGTTATCGTCAAAAAAGCCTGAAACAAAGCCAACAACTTGTGTATGTGTAAACTGCAGCATGGAGAGGGAGGGTGGAGAGCAGAGGTGTGGTTTACAGCACTGTTGACATGCTGCTAGGCAATGCAGGCTTCCCAGCTCCTGTGTATAGTAGAGAAGCACTGGAAACATAATTCCGCATGCACACGGGAAGCACACTGCTGCTGTAAGCACAGGTATGTAAAGTTTACAGTTCCGCTGTTTCCTGTATGTTTGGTGCTACTGCTAAGTTAAAAATAATATAGAATTCCTGGATTTTTGTTTTACTATGATAATAGCTGATAAAGAAGAACTGACACCAAGTACTACTAAGTTTTAGGGGTAAATACAGTTCTAGATTAAGACAAGAATAAAGCCCCTAATCTCACTTGAGGCTAGTAGTTTAACCACCTTCCCGATGACTGTTGGCAGTTTGTCAGTATATGCCAGGATTGCCAAATATTATCTCATTTTGTTAGGCTAGGTTCACACTACTCCGCACATAAAAACAAAAAAAAAGCCATGTTGTGTAAACCTGTGGGACCTACCTGTTGCCGACCACACTAGCGTATGACACGCCAGAACGCTTCACATCGCATTTTTGCCGGATTATATACGTTGCGCACAAAATACGGCCAGATAGGAAGAGCCACGAATGCCAAGGGAGTGTTCACACTATGGGGGGAATTCACCATTCAGCGAAGTGAGCTCCGAAGCCTTCGGCTCACTTTGCAAATGGTATTATGCGCTCGCTGATGTCCTGCACGTGGACATCAGCGAGCGCATTAAAGGAATTCCCATCTTGGCGAGACCAAAAGAGTTGGCTGGCCGAGACTGGTATCCCTTTAATACGCTCGCTGATGTCCGCGCACAGGACATCAGCGAGCGCATAATACCATTTGTAAAGTGAGCCGAAGGCTTCGGAGCTCACTTCGCTGAATGGTGAATTCCCCCCATATTATATCAGGTAAGTAGAATAGAAATGAGCGTCTAGAAAATACACCGGCGTATTTTCTAGATCCGCGTTTCTAAATACATGGCGCATTTATACCATGTGTAAACTGGGCCTTATAGTGTGGATTTATTACTGTAATAAACATCTATATTTGCTGCCTATTTGACATCTTGATGCATTTCCCCATTTTATTATGACCATGGGTAAATGCCTCCAAATGTTATAAAGAAGTAGTGATTATTGTAATGATTATTATACCCTGAACAGACTGCAATGTCAGACTAAGAAAAATAGGGAAACTAATACAAAATTTACTTGGAAATTGTCTTCATTCTTGCTCAAAGAAGTTAAGCCTGATAAAGATTAAGGACCTTATTGACTAAAAGATGAATCGTCACGTATAAGTGTGAATTTGCATTTGATCGCTACTTCTACATGTTCGCTTATTGAGCAAACTCTGCATCGTGGTGAATATGCATCTGATTCAGGAGACTGTAATAGTTGCGATCTTATGGAGCACTTTTATCACTTTGCTCGCGTGTGCACATGTACTTCGATTATTGACCAAGCAGTGGAGTCTGTTGCAGTCGTGAATTCGACAAGTGTTACAAATTCACCTGCTTGACTTCGCCACATCAGAATGGAGAATTGGGGCATCGATTGCAGGGTTCCGGCATGGCATGAGGCGACTATTCATTCAAAAGAAACAATGGTGACTGCGACTAAATTAGTCTACTACTTAACAAGAACTAATGACAAGGTGACATTGAAACATATTTATTATTCACTTATACACAATTAGTGGGATTTGGTGAGAATGAGGTCATTGCACTTCACTGGAGGAATTCACATCACTCCGCATGTCCTCACATGGCCGTGCAACCTACTTTTATTCGACTGACTTCACCACATTATGCCTGCGACTGCGTCTGTAGCAGTCCGCCTGTCTGAAAAATCTATCCGCAACTTCATCAATAATGAGAAGTGAATTTGCAGATATTTTAGGGATGCAACTTGAACTGTAGTTAGGTGAATTCATCCTTTAGTCAATAAGGCCTCAAATCTTGTAACAATGTACGTAGCTTACTATGCCAGTTTAAGATGTTGCAACCTAATGATCTATGTCCCCAAAGTTGTCACTGGATGAGGACAGCTTTAAAATTGTGACCCTGTCTATAAGCACATGCTCAGTGAGCACTTCTTGCATTTCAGAAGAAGTTTCCAGTTACATTTTTTTGGACTAGCTAATTAGCATAAAGCTTTTTCAAGGCTGGAATTCTGATTACGTAAATTATCTCATTTAAAAGTAAATTTATGGCAAATTCAGTATGTGTAGTTTTAATAGATTCTGAAGCTCTGCAATAAAAATATTGTAAATAAAATACTGTATTGTGTGCATATAGAGGACTGCTAAATTTTGCATCAGTTATCTTATATGGAACCACAAGGCACACACTATCATGCAGCCTCTGCATTTTATGTAACCAGTTTTAAAGGGATGTTTTGGCAATACTATATTTTCAACCCCTTCAATTCATAAAATATTCATGCTGTCAGTATGATTTTACTATGGATTACGTGACTGAATATTAAGCAGATTAATTTGCACAATATATCACAGTTTACATCAATACAGCCATGCAGCAAGTTGAGTTTAGTATGCATTTCCTATTAAATTGCTTACGTGAAAATCTAAACAATAGATACCCATTTTATTTAACTGACATAATTTTTAGTATAGGTTCCAAGTGAAGCAAACACTAATTCACATGCATTTAATCCATTAGAAGAGTTAAATGTTAGACATGTTTAACAGTTTTACTCTGAATTTCTAGTCAACCTATTTTGCCTCAGTCCCTAAGAAGTGCTCACTGAGAATGTGCTAAGCCACTGGCTAAAGACAGAGGCAGGCCATGATTATAAAGTAGTGACAACTTTGGGGAGCACAGATCATTAGATCATGCTAAATTGACATAGTAAGCTCTATACATTGGTACAAAGTACATTCTTAAAAGAGTTGTTTGTTCTTAGGCTTTAGTTCTTTAAAGTGAGACAATAACCTCTGGTATTAGACAACACTGTTGGTATGGTCATCATTTATTAGAATATTATATCCTGTGTTATATGTACATTTATACAGTATATATGTTATGTACATACAGATAATATATCATATATCGCATATACAAGAACCCAAGAACATTCCCGGAAAGTAACCAGTGACCCTACATATAGGTCATAGAAAATGTATTTTGAATGAAAAAAACAAAAATATGGTTAAATAAATCCAATAACGAATAATAATGACATATTCTTTTCTGCACATTTTAAACTTGCTGATGACCTCACAAAGAATGAGAACAAAGAAAATATATTTTTTGCATTCAGTAATATTATACTTTGAATGAATGTAGTAGATCCTTTTTATACAATCTAAAATTCTGCTCTCCTTTAATTACAGGTATATTTTACACCATGTCTGCAGATCAAGACCTGGAGAATTTTCTAAAAAATGTTGACGCAGTCAGTAAGTTTATCAAAAAAGCAGCAAAGCCCAAGGGATCAGTTTCGTTTCAATTAACAAGGAATCAGATCAGTTCGATCTGGTGTGATTAATAATCACACTGTACAACTTAATCATTGAAAATAAAAACAAACAGACTAAGTTTAGGTGACATTTAATAAAAATGAAAATATCGATATCACAATATTGATATTGCCGATATTGCTTGATTTTTGCCGCTATTGCGATATAGATATTGTGACAATCAGGAGTTTATGGATTTCATGATATTGGTAAAAATTGTGCAATATTGATATTTTCCATATCGTGATATTGATATTTTCAATTTTATTAAAAATCACCCTAAGTGAAATTTATTAAACTCAAAAAGGCCGAATTTGGCCTTTTCGGGTTTATCTCTGTAAATCCTGGTTGTTTGATCTGTAAAAATTGATTGATATTTTTTGATTGATTTTTTACCAATTAAAACTTTGAAAATCTTGATTGAAATCAGATTTTTAATGGAAAGATAGCCATACGACTAATGTAAAGTTGAAAAACTTGATCAAAAAGTTTCAATCGTTTAAAAAAATCGATCGAATTTTACTGATCAAACAGCCAAGATCGGCCTTTTCTAGTTTCGCCCTGAGAATTCTGAAAATATTTTGTCAGCAAAAAAGACAATAAAAATATTGAACAAAAAGTATAAGTCCAGTGAGGGGGGCTTAGAGCTGATTAAGACTCCATAGGCAGAGGAATAATGATTTACCCCTCATACATCCCCTTTACTGGAGGACTAAATGTAAATCAGATATACCCCTATTTCCACCTAAACATATGGAATTTTTCTGTTTAAATGTACTTAGTATGACAAACACCTTCTATAGAAAATGTCACATAATTATCTTTCAGACGTGATAATCTTTCTTGAATACATTATTTGAACACTAGCAGTGTCAAGGGTACAGTGACTTTAAAGGACCATCAGACTTATAAAAGATCCTATTTCAATGGAAATTCACTGATTGCAGCCATATTTTATCTGTTGAGCAAATAACCCCCCCCCACACCACCACTGTTTTGAGTGACACTTATGATAGATGACCATAAACTGCCTCATTTAGTCTAACAAATTAAGTGCATATTTTTCAAAATTCTAAAAATATTTCCGACGTTTTGCAAAGTAAAGTAATGAATGCTAACCACTTATTTGTTGCTGTGGGTTACTAGATGTGTTAGGTTAGATAAAAGGCAAAATATGTTTTCAGTCAAAGCGCTATTCAGTTGCAATACTTTGAAGAGATGTGTATGTTCTCCCTAAAAACACTGTACCTTTAATCGATGACAGCTAAGGGGCATATCAAGTAAATGCATTAGTGATAATGCACCAGGTTTTCTGTTATACAGGCTATACATTACAGTTCTGGCCATTATATGAATATGTCCCCAAATTAGTATTGTCAATAAATGTTAATGGTGGCGTATTGTGTTTTTTCAGATAAAATCATACAAGGTTTAAATTCATCTGATGGTTCTGTTCAACAAGATGCTTTTTTAAAAGCAGAGGAAAAATGTGCTGAGTTGCAGGACAAGAATGAAGACGGTATCAAGACTAAAACAAATAGGACTCTCGTCAACACACCTCCAGAAATAAACATTATATCAGTAGGTTCTATTCTTTACCTCCGATGCTGGTTAAAAATAATTATACAGAATAGCAAACATGTTCATTTTCGTTTATTGATTCAGCAGGTCTGGTAATTGCTTCAGTATTTAATTATTCAGCCGCTACATCGTAAGTGAAATTAAAAGTGATTAGCAGTAGTATCTTGGTGGGATATTTATGGTGAGCTAGGTAAAAACATATCCTGAGAGAAACAATTATAGCAGAATTGTCAACTGCACCTAAAGCAAATGTCAAGAATAGTAAAACATTGTGTGCTTAGTTGGTTGAGCATTTATTCTATAAAGCCTTTTTAACAGTTCATAATTAACTGGGAATTTTATAAACCATTCATTTAATTTGATTTTGTAAAATATGAATTTTGTGTTAGGATTAATTTTGCAGACGTCCAATGCAATGAGTTAAGATAACTCAAGATAATGCAGTACGTTTACATGCAGTCCTGCCAGTGTGGATTTAAAATAAAATATTACACACTACTGTTAGCATTGGGCTACTTAAAAGCATTGTGTGAAAAGAATAAATTAAGCTTGGAAGAGTTTGACAAAGCTGTTTGGAATATGTGAATGTTTACATTATTATGTTGGGGCTCTTTTAATTGTAGTTGTTATTAATTAATTTGTTTCTTTTCTTGACTTTGTTTATATATTATATATTGTTAAATATGTTGTGTTAGGCTGGGGTCACACTAGCTGATTTTCAACTGAGCCTTTCTAATTAGGCTCATTATTGTCCATGGTGCAAATCACAATAGCCTGTGTGGATTACCCCACAGGAAACAATGGAGACTATTTTTCCAGCTCAACTGAAAAACAGCTAGTGTGACCCTGGCCTTAGGTGACAAACACAAAAGCTGCTTCTGTAACTTACCTTATGTTAAATAAAGAGGACTTGTGTACACTAATGCTGATAGAAATCTGAGTGAGCTCTTGTATAGTACAGGAGGTAGGCTCGGGCTGTTTTGATTCGGTAGATCCCTGCTGGCTTTGAGCCACAGAAAATGCTTTAGTTTAAGGTAGTAGTAATATACACTAGCTTGTTTACAAAAATTATATTGTACAGGTTCTCCCTGAGTCTGAGATGGGTGATGTAATTATTAAAGCGCAGGTTCCTCGTTGGAGCACCGTGCAATCTCCCAAACATATATCAAAATAATGGAAAAGAAGAACCACGCACAGGCAACTATGCTGCAACCCTTTAATCACCCAATAAAGGGTTTCAGCACAGCTGCCTGTGCGTGATTCTTCTTTTCCATTATTTTGCTCAGAAAAACTACAAGACCCATGAAGCCATGTCACTCAAAAGAGAGAATTAGTGGCAGATATAAGAACCATGAAAAACAACAGGACAAATCAATAATCTAATCTTTCTGGTAAGAATATATGGCTCCAATAAAATGAATAAATAAATCAGTAAAGTTAAAAGCAAATCAATTAATGTTCTATTAAAGTCCACGTCAAAGTCAAAAAAAAAGAAAAAATCTTGGATACTTGGGTTTGACCTAATGTTCAGGATGATCCACCTTATCATCCTCCTTATAGATAAGAGATTAAAAGATTCTACGGATCTTTTTTTAGAATCTTTTTATCTCTTAGATAGAAGCACCAGTTGATATTTATTAGACACCTTCCATTGTATCATGATAAAATGTAAGCATTTAACCCATTCACTTTTTAAAACATGGTAACACTACAGGGATAATAAATATTCAATTAAAATTTCTTAGCCTTTAATAATTTCCTATCCTTTTTACATTTTCTTGCTTATAGAGTAACACAATTCAAGTCAACAGAGACTCCAGACTAATGCAAGGTAAGCTGCTAGATCGTTGATGAGCAAAACTGATACATAAACTGCATAAATGATGACTAAATTAAAAAAAACAAAACATACATTTTGTTACTTTGTTTTGATCTTTTAATTTTATTTTTTTAATGATTTGTAGCTATATCCACCTTAATTATTCAGCTGTAAACTCCTTTTGGATAATCTTCATCCGGTGAATGTTACAGCTAAATTTAAAAAGATTTATTAAAAATGAGTTACTGTGTTTAATCCTCTTCTTTCCAGCACCTAAACTGTGATTCATTTTAAGTTTCCCTGGAACCTTCTGTAGTTCTGGACAGGGATAGCTGGTTTTTTTTTCATGTTGGGGCCAAAATGACATCTGTGTTCATCTGATAAGTTACCACGTTCATATTTATTTGAAAATCAAGACCCTCTCAGCCATGAACATAAACATTCCTGCTTTGGACCCTATAAAAGAGTATTTTACTTGATAAAAATACATCTTGTTTGCTTAACAGCTCCAGTTAGGAATGTTAACTAAACGAGCGTAATTAAAGAACTAGTAACACCAGAAATATACAGTTCCTCTTTAAGTCTATATTTTGTATGTATATTTTTATTGATAAAGCGCCACTAGGTTACGCAGCACTGGACAATCCAGTAATATTACAGACAAGGGAAGTGCATAACAAAGAACAAGTGAAGAAAATTACAAGCATATAAGGAAGAAAGTACATCACTCTAAGTGCCAGGTCATGATTGAAACAAGAGGATGGAGGTCTCTGCCCCATAGAGCTTACAATCTAAATACATGTTAAATGTTATCTTTGAAGCCAAATTCCTTTTCTTTTTTTTGCTTGGAGTTTGGTGGTGCACCTTGCCCTGCTGGGTGCAGACAAATTGGTCTTCCTGGGACATTTCATAAATGTGTATTATCTAAAGTTTCACACGAAGAAATAGAACTAGGTGGGGGGGTTGTTTTCTTAACAGAAAAAAGATGGCTACGACCAGGAGGAAGAAAAACTAACCTAAAAAACTTACACAAAAGGAATCCAACTTAAAAAGATATCATTTTACCAGTACTGTGTTAAAATAAGTGACATTCATGCTCAAATTGGCTTTTTCTGTTGCTATCGGCTCTTTAAATATGTATCAGCACCAAAAACGTAGTTTAGCATTTTAAACATGATGCCTGTGTCTGCTATAGCAAACCCACTTTGGGGACCATTTTATTTTCTAGAATGATAACTTTTGAGTCTTTAAAGGAACAGTCTGACCAAAAAAAAAGAACACACTTATTTATTTATGCTAATTACTAACTTTTATTAAATATAATTTATTATCAATTAAAAAAAAATTCTTACCTGTAAAAAAAGTGTTATACAGCATTTCTATATTGCAAACTCCATATTCAGACTCTGCTGGTGACTCTATGGCGTCCCGAATCAGGCGATCCCTCTCAGAAGCGCAGTCCTCTCCAGCCGCACTTCTAGTGAAACCCCGCTTCGGCA
>WMED01014771.1:0-13896 GCA_019650415.1 Pipa parva | reverse complement strand
GAGAGAGAGTTAGTGCCACAGTTTATACTAAATAGAAAGAGAGAGTTAGTGCCACATGAGCTAGTGCCACAGTTTATACTAAATAGAGAGAGTTAGTGCCACATGAGCTAGTGCCACACTATATATATATATATATATATATATATATATATATTTTATTTTTTTTATTTTTTATTTTTTTTTTTTTTTTTTTTTTTTTTTTTTTTTTTTTTAACCTAGCTATCCTGGTCTACTGCTACAATTAAAACTAATAATATAACACTTACGTGGGGGATAACATTGATTTGTGTCTAATGGAACTTGATTCAACTGAGTTTTTTCACCTGGTGATTCATCTACATGTGACTTATTGTAAATGAATCAACTTCAGTACTGAACCATGAATCAAATGTAACGTCTCATTTTCTTAGTAAATGATTCTCAAAGCTTTTATTTCCAGCTTGAGAAAAAATAGTTTTTACTGAGTATCTGAGTATTCTGCACATTTTGGAAAAGGATGAAATGCAGAATGTGTATACTGTGATGTAGATGTCTGCTCTAATAAACATCACATGCTTGTTTGCATGATATTGACACACACACACTGGGAGACACACAGTACCAGCAGTTATTTATTTTACTTATTTACTTCCAGAAATGGATTCGTGCACATTAAAAACCCTCACCTGGACTTGCTGTCTGAGGATATTCTCTACCACTTTGACCTGGGGACTAAAACCCATGACCTGCCTGCTATGTTTGGGGATGTAAAGGTAATTCAAGTTCAACTTATTTGTATGCTTACAGTGGCTTCATTCTCATCATCTTTTGAATTTAATCAAATTATATCCTTAAAAGCAAGGTAGACCTGGGGCTGGTCATTAATTATATCTGTGCCATGTATCCATTGATGAATTTCAGTAGTATGCTTTAGCTGACTACTTATATTAGTTTTATTATACAACCATTTTACCCTGAAAATAAGACAGATTCTTGTATTAATTTTTGCTCCTAAAGAAGCACTACCGGTAGGTCTTATTTTCGGGGGAGATGTCTTATTTTTGGAACACGGTACTGATATGGTATATTTCTCATACTTTATTGCAGCTAGGTCTTATTTTCAGGGAAACTGGGTAGTAATAATGTAATATTATACTAGTAGCTCTTTTTGAATATTTTTTTCTAAATACTATTTAGGTACTTTTGCAATATGAATTCCTTCGTTTCTTTATTGTATACATAATATTAAACTTTTCAATGTAATTTTTCGTGTAACTGAAACTATCTCTGGCTGTTATTAGTATGTGTGATTCCATTGTTTACATATGTCAGTCTGTTTATTGTGCACAGTGTCTCTCATTATGTTCTCATTTATACAGTGAAGTGTTCACATGCCTTGTATTCCTATAAAGTTTAGCTTGTTTCAGTATGGACAAGGTAATTATTATAGGTAGCAGGGATAGGATGTACATATATAAGAATAAAAAGGAAAGAAGGTCAAGAAAATCACTATTACTTTCAGAAAGTGCATAAATTATTGGTCACTTTGCTAATTAGTTTGAATAAACTGCCTTTCTATTTATAGTATTGCCAACACCTATAGTCATTCTTAGACTTCTAGTCCCAGCATTCCATGTAAGCCACAATATTTAGCTGATGGGCTGTCAGTTTGCTATACCAGTTTTCACTGTTGGTCTGGTTCAAATTGGTGGATTTTATCTTTATGGAAAGAAAGGCTAAATAAAGTTTAGTTTGTAGCAGTGCCTATGGGTTGGTCCATCAGACAGTTTGAATGTGATGTGAGGAAATGTAGCAGCTTTATTAAACAAAATCATCAAAATGTCAGGTTGTATTGATCTATATGGTCTCGTATATCCTAATGTTATATGAATGTTTTACACCTTATCCTGTTTATTTCTATTGATGATGTCATTTACTGATCAATAATAAACCACAAGAGGCAGTGCTCTGTGTGTATATGGAATAGTAAAATCTCTAGTGCTATCTGTGAAATACTGTGGTATATGTAAGTTTAAATTAGGTTTTTCTCCATCTGGGTGAAATACACAAACAATGGTGAATATTTGCATTGGTGTTAAAACTCTGGGCAGCCAATCCAATTCTTGATTTAGGTCCAAACTAATTTCTGATTAGCAGTGCAAATGTACACCTGTGTTTCTTAACGGGGAACTATAGTGGTAAACCATACTTAAATGATCGATCTAGCAGCAGTACACGAAGCCCAGGATCGTCAGATGAATACATCACCGCTCTGTTCAATTCCTGGTCTATGTCAGTGACGTCGGTCCCTCACATAGACCTGCTCCCAGGGCCGGTTCTACCGATGGGCGATGTGGGCGACTGCCCGGGGCGCAATCTATTTGAGGGGCACTGTTGCCCACATTGCCATAGCTAAACTCACCTCCTCCAGTGTTCCAGCGACGCATCTCCTCTAAGCACTTCTCCACAATTAGGTAAGTTGAATGCGACGGCGCTCCTTGGCTGCTTCGGGTCTTGTCGGCTATATTTGGCAGCTGCCAGCAAGATCCGAAGTATCTAAGGAGCGCAGTCGCATTCAACTTATCTCATTGTGGAGAAGCGCTCAGAGGAGGTGTGTCACTGGAACGCTGGAAGTGAGTGGGGAGCGCTGGGCAGGGGGGGCGGCACAGGGCAGGGGGTGACACGGCGCGGGGGGAAGTCAAGGGGCAGTTCACCCAGGGCGTCAATAGGGCTAGAACCGCCCCTGCCTGCTCCCCTGAGTTTCTGCTAAACTAACCAACTGCGCATGCCCATATCGATTTGTGTACTGCTGCTAGATCGATCAGGTAAGTATGATTTGCCACTATAGTTCCCCTTTAATAACCCTTCAGTGTACACATTTTTATATGACACAGTAACCCCAAAAATGTAAAAGTTCCATATGCATTTGTTTATACTGTGTACTTATTTACATTTCCAAAAGTTTAGTATTTATGGGTAATGCCATTATTTGTCTGCCAGTTGTTTAGCCTAATTAAAAGGAATCAGTCTCAACAAAATCACAGAAATGTCTATTTTTTTTTTACTACTTTTTTAACAATATACTCTAAGTGAGGGTTCTCAAACATGCATCGCAGGGGCCACATGTGGTTCCTACAGCTGTCATCTGCACTGGAGCTCCAGAGACATCCTCAGGATAACATAGAGCAGCTTAAGGTAGGAGCATTTCCGACAGTAGTATAGGATGAGCCCCCAGCAGCAAATTCAACGGCAGGGCCACACCGCCTGCAAACACTGCTTATTTATATTTGTGTGCACGGGTGCTGTGAACTGGCAGGAAAGGGGTGTTCAGAGGCAATGTAAAACAAAAAGTTGACAAGGAGGTGAGGAGTGTCACATTTATAAGGAATGTGACCCAACAGATTCAAATTTGGCCCATTTCCCATACAAGTCAAATACAGAAACGAATAGCCAATCACAGAAGCAGACTGTCCTGCAGTCCCTTTCAGAGATATTGGTAAAGATTGTTATTGATAAACCGATCCATCAAAATCGGCACTTTTTGCACAGTTTTTTTAAGTGTAGTTCCCCTTCCATTACAGATAGATATTGACGCCATTTTTCAATGAAAAACAAAGCACGAGAGAGTGCAAAAATGACCGGACCAACCCCATAGAGAATAATGAGTTTTTCTCTAGTTTAAATCAGGTGGACACATTGCAACAGAAAACTTAGGTGGAGCATCTTTATAAATCAGCGAAAATGGAGATATCCGTATATTTCCGATATTTCCCCACTTTTAACCAAGTCAAAAACTAAAAAAAAATACCCCCTAGAATCTTTTTTTTTTTTCAATATTTATGCGTAATTAAAGTATATATGATTTCTGCCTATTAATAGATTCAGGTTTCCCTTTAATAAATAAAAACGCTGAAGGGTGTTTTACCTAATGAGAAGCGGAGATTATGTGTCATGAAAGTCAGTTATGCTAGTCATGAGTTCATTGGTTTCACTTTGACTGTATACCTAGTGTGTAGTATAAAGCCGTTGCCTTATCTGTACAAACACACGCCACCCTGGTGCCACGTAGTGTATTTATTGGTTGCTGGATACACAGTGAGTGTTGCCATTTTGAATCTAATTGTATCACATAGAGGGTTGGCTGCCAGCTGGCTTTACAGAAGGACCAGAGATATTTACAGTAAAGTGAAAGTGCAGTGGAGGAAAGTAAAAGTTAGATCTCCCACAGTGGGCTGTGTCTGACAGCACTTTATAAAGAAAATTCCGTTATGGGGGTATTTATCAATGGTCCCTTTATATATAATATTTCACTACCCTTACCAAGTCAACCAATTTTTTAAAAACTTTTTTAAATACCCCCTACAATCTTCTTCTTTTTTTTCTTTTTTTACTTATTTAAAAGCCACGCTAAAGTCCTAATATTATCAAAGGTAACAATGCAAGGCATTTGTTCATAGTTGAGCCCTTACAGTAATGTCTTTATTCAAGAGGTTTTCTAAATGGTATGCAATATGTGTAAACAAATTCAGTTGCAAACATGGATTATTCAGTGGAACAATGTGTACATTATTATGTAGTTTAAGTTCTATTTTGGTTTTACTTAAATGCATAATTGATTGCTGTGGGGCCTACCATGCAAGCCGCCCTGGTTCTTTATTTTAACACTAAGCCAAAGGTCTTGGGCAACATCAGACCAATGGTTTACATTCACCCAAATATGGGTGAAATTTATAAAGCACGATGAAGTCGATTTTTTTATTTTCTCAAGTTTTATCAATGCCAACGGGTGACCAACTGAAAAATATCGATCAGTACTTTTCTATGGCATTTTTTGATGGAAAGGTAGCCATATTACTAGTGTAAAGTAGAAGCTACCTTTCCATTGAAAAGGTTAAATTGATCGAAAAGTATTGATCGATGTTTTTTTGATGGGGCACCCTTTTTTTTTTTACCTCAATAAAATTCAAGGTAGAAATCAACTTTCTCGAGTTTTATAAATTTTGCCCTTATAAGTCTTCCACTAACACCTGAATGAAATCAGCTGTACTAAATCGGTCAACATGGCTCACACATGTCTAGATGTCACCTGTTCTGGGACACATAAAAGGGGCAGTCCTAAGCTCCTGATGTTGCATTACCCAAGTCCTTTGTGTCACTGAAATGAAGGACTTTGGCTTGGGTTTAACCACACAGAACTCTGTTAAGTAAGGCTTTTTATGTAAGTAAGGATAAATAGCTTGCAGTGAGGGTACTTTTTCTGCCATTTAAACCTTTCTATAGGATCTGCATGATAGCATATTATTTTCTAATGTGCCATTAAACCTCTCTTTTCTTTAGTTCGTCTGCGTTGGTGGGAGCCCTAATAGAATGAAGGCCTTTGCATTATTCATCCATGAGGAACTAGGTCTGGAAGGAGACATTAATGATATTGCTGATATCTGTGCAGGTACTGACAGGTACAGCATGTTCAAAGTCGGACCAGTGCTGTCCATAAGCGTAAGTATCCTCTACCTGAAATCTGCTCCCTGATAGAAAACCAATTAACCTTTTGTATTTTATATAACTTTCAGCTTGTAGATGTATGAATAATCTAGCATTACGAGTTATGAGCAGACTAAAAGAAAAGATAAAAAGTTTAATGTACCGACACAGCTTTCAAATGCTGGAGGGGTTGTAAAAATGTAATACATTATAGACAAAATGGGTACTATATATTCAAAGGATTTATGTTTCCTTTATATTTAAGGGTCCAGTAAATCATATACTGTCAAGGGAATATTCTCTACAGACAACTTCACTTATCCGCACATTTGTATTTAATGTTATTTAGCCGGGGGTGCCTCTTATGAACACATTGAAAACCTTAGTCTATCATTTTCAACCTGTGGCTCTCCAGCCGTTGCTGAACTAAAACTGCAGCAAGTGACTGTCTTAGAGATGCTAGAAGTTGTGACGCAATGCGACACAACAAAGTCCTGGCACCTTCAGCAGTGTTCTTCGCAGGAGATAGCCAAGGAGGGGTCCATCAGCTCACCACTATCCCACCGAAATCAAAACCAAGGCTGCTCACTGTGTGTTGTTAAGGGGATCACCCCATTTATTGCAGAGCACATTGTCGGACCAGCCCACCGGAGAACCGGAGGTGATTAAGACCTATTTAAAGGAAAGAGATGGCAAACTTAACTAAGGTTCTCAAATCATTTTAAGGTTGACAGATTAAGGCAACAGTAACCTCACTTTCAAACGAAAAAGTTGCTGGTATTACAAATTATTATACAGTACTGTGTAAAGAGAGGGCTGTGGACGCTAATGCACAGAAATTATCAACAATAACTAAATAAAGAGATAACTAAATCTTCCATACTTACTCAGTAGCCTCCCAAAAGTACTTTATACACTGGACAGACACTTAATACCTGGGCGGTTGTTGTGTATTGTGTTATTGTACTTGACAATCAGCTGTCATTGCAAAACATGCCCATTGCTCAGACACTTAGTAACATGTTACAGATAAGGGTCTTGGTTGGAAAGGTCAAATTAACCTGGTTATCAGTTGAGTGTCCTCATCATAGGGGAATCATTCATATCAGTTTTGACAACTTCAACTACTCTGATCACACATGGTAAAGTCCCCCCATCTATTGTTAGATTCTGTATTCCATTTGTGCATTGACAATAGTTTCTTTTAAGATCATTTTTTTTAAGGTGTAATATTGGGATTTTTTGTTTTCATAGCATGGGATGGGTATTCCCTCCATTTCCATTATGCTTCATGAACTCATCAAGCTTCTCCATCATGCCAAGTGCAGAGATGTGACCATCATACGCATTGGGACCTCAGGAGGAATAGGTAGGCAATTCATTTCATACTATGAACTACCGAGTCTCTGCCTTCCTCAGTCTATTCACAAGTTTGATCCAAGTGGTTTTACCACTGCCATTATAAGTTTCTTTATGCTGATTAAAGAACCAGTAACACCAGAACAAGGAAAAATCCAATACGTAGTAGCTTGGAAAGGCAGTTATTTTGTTTTTAATTGTATTTATTTAGAGTTGATGTGTTCCCGGGCATGTTACATAAATTAAGCTCAGTTTGCCCCGTGGAGCCTAAATTTTAGTTTTCCTATGTAGTCGCAGCCTAGAGTCAATTTAGTCTGGCTAAAAACCTAGCATGTCTCTGCATTATGGAGGGAAACTGACACCAATACGGGAAGAACAAACTCCATCCAAGAGATGTGGGTGGGATCGAACCCAAGACCACACAAATTCCTGTTTTGTTTTGCTTTGTATTTGTTTACCTAATTACATTGCTGCAACGAGCAAAGTTAAAAAAAAATAAACTCCCACAATGACTATTGTTTTATATGGATACTTAGATCAGTGAACCCCAACCTTTCCTGGATCAAGGACCAATTCCCCATCCAGCAACAGGTGATGGACTGGGAGGGTGGTGGGCGTGGTTTCATATGTTGCATCAAGTGTCTGGGAGGGTGGTGGGCGTGGTTTTGTATGTTGCATCAGGTGTCTGGGAGGGTGGCGGGCGTGGTTTCGTATGTTGCATCAGGTGTCATAATCATGAATATACCAAAAAGATTATATGGACAGAAGTACAAGAAATGAAAACACTCCTTTTATTCATAGGCAGCTTTTTTTTTCTAAAACAAAAAGTGTGTTTCCTAGAAATTAGATATTTTTTTATAAATTTAATTTCAGTTTGTTGGGCTTTAAGATCCAAATCATGAATACTCATTATTCAGAGTTAAGTTAAACTCAATGGCAGTGGGTGGGTATTTGTTTAAGAAATACAAGAAGTTTGCAGACAGTAAGTTGATAAGAAAATGTCAAAGCTACAGTATAAAAACTAGAATGTTTAAAGAAATAGACTATGGATGAAATTTACTAAGGGCGAAGGGATCGCCCGAAGTTAAATTCTGTTCGCACGGAAATTGATCCGAATTCCGCACGTGCGGTAAAATTTGCGATCGGGCGGAAAAATTCCGCCTTTAATACATTTCGCCCATAATGGGTATGATAGATTTTATCTTTCTGATGTTACTGGTCCTTTAAATTCTAAAATATAATATTGTTATAAACCATACAGTTTACTGTAAAGGTGGCTATAAAGGGAGACATCCACTCGTAGACTGGGTTCACATTAGCTCATTTTCAACTGAGTGTTTTTTTAATTAGGCTCATTATTGTCTATGGTGAAAAACACAATAGCCTGTGTGGATTATCCCACAAGAAACAATGGAGACTATTTTTCCAACTCAGCTGAAAATCAGTGTGAACGCAGCATTAATCCTATTGCTAAACAATGGATTTCTGTTGTCTGTGGCACTATGCAAAATTCTTCAGCCTGGTTTTATTCAGTCCTGCTTACCTTGCTGTAGGGATGCTAGAACTTTGTTTTTTTGTGATAATTACATACTGTGTGATAACTATGCATTTTAAACTGTAAGCAGGAGCTGCAACATTTTCCCTATTCCAAAGCATTCTGTATATGCAAGCTACACTTTGATTGATGGGCGTAAATACAGAAACAAACAATATGGCTGCCACTGTAAATTTTAAAAAATGTCATTATAAAGCCTGAGAATGTTAATCTTCAGTACACTGAGCATTTGTGGCTGAAAATCTGTATTAATATTCATTTTAATTGGCATTTTTCTTGGCATTTACCAATTGAGGCAAAATTTTTGAGAAAAATAGCCTTTAGGCCAACTAGTGTGGCACCTTCAACCAAAACAATCTGTAGCCTGATTGCAAAGACTGACAGCAAGAGTTTGACAAACAGTGGGTAATAACACCCCAATCAAAATGTTTGTTCGTTTTACGTCACTAGTTTTTTAACATCTCTTTGCTCAGCATATGGCTGGCACTGACTGCTGGGAAATTTAGTAGGGTCGAATTCTATTGGCCATATAAAGGTACTGAAAAGTTGTGGACTTGGCAAAGGAGGAAGTTTATCAAAGGGCGAATTGATTTAGTTTGTGCTGTTATATATTAAAGGCCCGTGTTAAAAAAAAAAACGCATAAATTCTGTTTTGTCTGTTAATTCACATAGTAGCATCGCAAAGTAAAATCACCCAATCAAAATCTACGAGCCTCGTGAGTATCTGAGCTTTAGCAACTTCCGCACAAAATCTGCATGATAACTTGTCTGTTTCCTACACCAGGCGCATGCTGACCTTATTCAGTCCAATGGACTTTGCAATCCGCATGCAATATTTCTGCCTGTCTTTGAATTAAATAGGCCTTTCTATATTTATTTGTCTGGTTTATTAATGGCATTACTAACCATTTTTTATGCTCTACTCAGATCTCTGTGTGAATCATTACAGTGCATTTGCCCTTTGATAAAGATGCCTATTTATCAGTGGAAGTACTTGCATGGGAAAGCATTGCACATTTATTTACGATGCTCTTTTTTCCCATTTTCTCATTGATAAATCTCAGCCAAGGCATTTTCTAACTAATTACTCTTGCAACATTGAGCTGTTAATCATTGTAACTTGTATTCAGATAGTAGCTTTGCAGTTTATAATTTTTATTAGTTTTTCGTTTAGTCTCTGCCATTTTAATGAGCTATTTCTCAAAAATATGATGCTAGACTGGGAGTTTGGGAAGTGTCAGCAGCATAAGATATATGTTAGAGTATAACTGACCATAACCTTCAGCTGACAAGTGACCTTCAACTTGTGGCTGACATTGAAATGCTGGAGCTTGTAGTCCAACAGCTGAAAAGCTGACACAGGTTGATATCACTGCTTCAAGGTATGGGCCACACTAGCCTTCTGAATTGCTATGAACATAGAAGGATCTAGAAGAGCAAGCAGGACCTTTTTACAAATAAATCAGCCATAGTTTTACGTGGATTTTTCATCACGATAGTGCATGTACTCACAATACGCTCTTGGATGGAAATTAGCCACACCTTTTACAAGGTGTAATCCAATAATTTGCCCCCCCCCCCCCAATAAAAAAAAAAGAGGGCTAACATTAAAATAACCTTTAGTTTTTTGAGCGTCCAGTTTGCTGAGAAGGTTCACCAAGTTTTCGTAAAGAGTTTCTCAAAGTTTCAGCAATGAAAAGGCTTGTGTGTCCTTTCTCTTGTAGTAATTGCTGATTCCCAACCTCCATCCTTTTATATCACAGCAACAGTGCAGACAAATGAAACTTTCCCTTCTCAAGGTACAGCTTCACAACGGACTCAGAAATAAATAAAAAAAAAGTCCTAATTGCTTCATCTCCATAGATTTGGGATTATGATCTGGAACTAGTCATGTTCCACCCCTCTAGAAATCATGGGCATGCCGTTTTACCTAAATAGCTTGGCGCTGGATAAAGAGTGTAATACAGATTTACTAGAATGTCCAGGTTACTTTTAATATTATTTCAGTGCAGGCTGACTTATCTGTCAGATGATATATCCCAGGTATAATGCTACACATCAGCATTTTCGTAGAAGTGAATATTTTGCATATAAAAAAGATAGATTTGGACACAATAAAAAAAAAAAAAAAATCAAAGCAGACCAAGTTAAGAACGTCTGAAGTGGTCAATTTGTGAATTCTGGTAAGTTGCCAAAGACTATATTTCTACATATCTGAATAAAAGCACTTCGATATACAAATGGTTTATTTCACAGCAGAGTGACCACCCGTGGTGAATATTTTGCCCAACTGAAGGAAGACATAAAGTTCTGGGGTGGAAATTTTTAATGGGAACTTTTAAGTAAACTCTTTTTTTCCACAGGCTAATGGGTGACATGAAAGCAAATTAAATGTATTCTGTTATTTTCCCTTTTCTCACAGGCATTGAACCTGGGACGGTTGTCATCACAGATGTAGCAGTTGATTCATTTTTTAGGCCTCAGTTTGAGCAAGTTGTTTTAGACAAAGTGGTCATCAGGAATACTGAGCTTCATCAGGAGTTAGCAGAAGACCTACTGCAGTGCAGCAAGGGGCCTGGAAGCTTCCCAACTATTATTGGCCATACCATGTGCACCTATGATTTCTATGAAGGTACAATAATTCTTTATGTTTTGCCCACTGTGAAGAACAATGTGCCATTAAATAACGTAGGGTGAATTATAGAGAAATGGATACTGTTTGTAGCTAGTTTTATTACATTACAAAGAGCTGAAAGAGTTGATTGCTTTTTTTGGAAATGAAGTGAAGGAAGACCAGGAAGAGAAATTATATTAAGTTTTAGTAAAGATCAGAGGACAAAGTTTGGAGGAGACAGACAGATGAAAGTCGCTTTATACTGTATTGCCTACTGAAATCATTAAATCACTCTGAGTTGATTTAGCATTTTAGAGCTGCTGGTTGAAGATTAGTTGGTGATTTATAGTGCTCATAGGGATAGACTTCATTGTAAATATGTCCTCCTCTTCCAATATTTCAAATATTCTACCTTAATACTGTATTTATGAGAATTTTATTTCCAATATGTACCTCTCGTGTAAAACTGAAACTGTCACTTTCATGCACTGCCTGGAATATAATGTGTTCCTTTACTGTATAATTATCCAAAGGTTTGTCTTTTAGACTCTCTGTTATCTGTGGCAGAAATTTGTTTTATTATTTTATCATGATGCTGTTTGGACTCCGAGGGGGTTATTCACTAAAGTCCGAATTGTTGCGTATAGGCGTGAATTCGTCAGATAAAGACAGTCACAATAGGCTGCTACTGTCGCAGTCACGTCTTTATAATGAGAATATTGTCGCAGTTGCGACTTTATTATGAGAAATTTGTCGCAATCTTAACTTTAAAAATTGCGGCGACTTTACAATAGGGAAATTGTCACGGATTTGCTATGGGAATCCGCTGTTTGATAATTCGAATTCGCACCTTAGTGAATAACCCCCTTTAGTGTATCTCTTACTTGGAAGAGTTACAGTAATGCCTTATTAAAGAAGTTTTCTAAATTGTTTGCAACATTTATAAACTATATCTGTTATTGGATAACATAGAATAAGCATGCGTTTTATGCATTATAATTCAAAGCATTTAGGGGGTTATTGGCTAAAGTGAGAATAATCATGATTGCAACAATATTTTCATAATAAAGTCGTGACCGCGACAGTAGCAGCCTATTGCAACCTCCTTTAGCTGGCGAATTCACAACTTTACGCAACAATTCGGACTTTAGCCAATAACCCTTGTTGTTTCTTTAATTAGCATAAAAATACAGAATATGTAATTCTCCTCTCTTTGCTTTACTTTTAATGTCACCTCTCGGGGAGGAGCTGGGTAATGAACTCTAAATGAAAGAACAAAGGCAGTAAATCATGTGTTGTTTTCACCCTTTTAGTGAATAGACCCCGAGCGCCATCAGGACTTATGGGAAATAGGCATCCAGTGCCATTGAATCACTCAGCCTTTTCTTATAAAGCAGTGCTGTTATATTTTTAACTTGTTCATAGAGTTCCAAAAAGGGAATTTGCGCAATCCAACCGCTTGTAGTATATAAGACGTGTAATGAAATGTGTACAGGAGAGGTAAAAGTCATTTCTTTTCCAGGTCAGGGGAGATTAGATGGTGCGCTCTGCACATTTTCTAAAGAAGAAAAGTTTGAATATCTCCAGAGGGCCTACAGCGCCGGCGTCCGGAACATCGAAATGGAATCCTCAGTATTCGCTGCCATGTGTCATCTTTGTGGCCTTAAAGGTATTTGATTTTTTGTTTTGAATTATTGTTCGGCTTTTTTTTAACAGAATTATCTGGAGATCGGTCCATTGTTCTTTCTGTGCTTTTATAATGTACGCGCCTGTTTACAACAATGAAACCTGTCACAGATGTGTGAAAGGTGCATTGAATGCTACGCGCTACAATACGGTAATCTCGGGGCTTGTGAATTAGGACCTATTCATTTTATTTCTACTGCCAATTCTTTAGAAAGCTGATATTTAAAATGGCAGCAATGCTACAGCCAGTGCGCATCGAGCAAATGATCATACCGTCATCCAGACATTTAAACAAACGCTACGACATTGATTTACAACTACAGATGTCTTGTATGAACAACTACTGGTTTAACATTACTTGTTTCATGTGTTATTCATTTAAAATACCTCAAAGTAAATCCAAGCGAAAGTAATGATCTTTATGTTAAGGGTACTAACTCCTGCTGACTGAGCAAAGCTATTGCTGAAATCGGCAGCTTCGGTGCACTGACCCAAGCCAGCAATTCAGCACTGCAGTCCGACCAGAGGAAGAATAATTGGTTTTCTTTTAATAGTAGAACAGTAGGTTAGAATCTCTGTAGCACTTGCTCCTTTTTAAAGGTTTGTAGCATTTGTTGATGCAGGTTCCTAGATGCTTGGTTTTGGTATCGCCATTTGCACCAAATCATTTAAACTGGGCATTACCCTATTTATTACTACTGCTACTCAAAGGAGGACAGATCTCCATTTGTGTGGATCCTGACGTTACAGTGGCAGGTTGGATTGTTATAAATCATAGAAAAAGAACGCACCTCTGCAGCGTACATGTCCAATAATATTGGTTGCTATGGGTTACTTGGCCTCTGTTAAGTTTGCACCTGTGGATGAATTCCCCTTTATGATTAATATTTTATGATTTTCTGCCCTATGTTTTATCCCAGTGGTGCACAACCTACAGCCCGCATAGCTATCCAATCCATCCAGATAGCATAGCTATCCGACTAATAAAGTCGCATATCCCAGGAGCTCTGGCAGCAGGAGACTTCAGGGAGGCAGGCAGATAGCTGCTTTATACTGAGCGCTGCACCACATATCTCAGGAGCTCCGGCAGCAGGAGACATCCGGGAGGCAGGCAGATAGCTTTATACTGAGCGCTGCACTACATATCCCAGGAGCTCTGGCAGCAGGAGAATTCCGGGAGGCAGGCAGATAGCTTTATACTGAGCGCTGCACCACATATCCC